>CAUYSK010094608.1:0-49797 GCA_963575035.1 Avahi laniger | reverse complement strand
CCAGGCCAGGCGCGGTGGCTCACCCCTGTAATCCTAGCTCTCTGGGAGGCCGAGGTGGGAGGATTGTTTGAGCTCAGGAGTTCGAAACCAGCCTGAGCAAGAGCGAGACCCCGTCTCTACTAAAAATAGAAAGAAATTAATCGGACAACTAAAAATACACAGAGAAAAATTAGCCGGGTATGGTGGCGCATGCCTGTAGTCCCAGCTACTTGGGAGGCTGAGGCAGAAGGATTGCTTGAGTCCAGGAGTGTGAGGTTGCTGTGAGCTAGGCTGATGCCACGGCAACAAAGTGAGACTCTGTCTCAAAAAAAAAAAAAAAGGAGACTCTAATAGATTTAGAGTCCAAAAAAAAAAAAAGATAATATTAGAGCACAAAAAATGACACAATCTAAGGATAACTAGAATCAATATAGGTACTCAAAAATTATAGGATTTAATAAAGGGAACAGAAAAAGCATTCACAGACAATATACAAGAAAATTCCCTTGAAATAAGAAAGACCTGAATCTGTTCACTCCCCACCACCTCCAATCCATCAGAAAAAAATCCCTTCTGTTCTACCTTTAAAACACACATCCAGAACTGGACCACTTCTCACCACCTCCACTGCTACCTGTCCCTCTTGTCTAGGTCACAACCATCTCTCACCTACACTGCTGTGATCAGTATTATAATAGCCTCCTAACTGGCATCCTAAGTCTTCTGCCACTTCCTGCTTCTATTTCACTTCAGCTGCTTTTAAAATTATAAGACAGATTATGTCCCAACTCTGCTGCTCAAAGCCCTCCAGCAGCTTTCCATTTCATTAAAAATAAAAGTCAAAGTCCTTACAGTGACCTAACTGGTCTTATCTGTTCTATTGCCCTGCCCCCATCCTCCCTTTACCTCTCTGACCTCCCGATATCCTCTCACCTCAAGTACTTCACTGAGCAACACTGGCCTCATTATCATCCCTTTTATACTCCACGTATGTTCTCTACTTAGGATCCTGAAGGTGTTCCCTCTGCCCATAATGTCTTCCCCTAGATATCTACATGGAATACTTCATCTCCTTCAGGTCTTTTTTCAAACGTTGCCTTCTCTATGGTATTCACCAGAAACTACTGAACCTGGGGTAGGCACAGTGGGAGTCTGTGGCACTATTGCCTGGGGCTGCTCCTATCACACACTCCTAGGTCCCAGTGGAAAGCCATGAAAACCAGCAGTTTCACGGAGGAAGGGACTGACTTGATTTGAAGCAAAGCACAGAAAAATTCCACACCCACAGCAAAGCAGTTTGCATTCTTGATGGCAAATAAGCAAGATCAAGGCTCAGCAAACCTGAGGTTACTGTCATAGTTGATATAAGAAATAGACCAGCGACTAGACAGAAATTTAAAAGCGAAATCTGGAAACGAGACTATAGGGGACTTTAATAAGTGTTCCACGCATTCATGACAGAGATACTGGAGTGGGTCCAAACTACCCAACATCTCTGGCCGGTCATAAGCCTGTGTACAGAGAGAGGCAGAAAAGACATGAGAGAGCCCAGTGGAAAGTAACTGTTAAAGCAGACTTTTAAAATATCTAAACTTTGAAAGTGGCTCCAATATACAAAACGATCTACAGGCAAGGTTGGAAACTTTACTGGCTAAGGTGTTTTAGTACATTTGACCAATCATTAACTGACCACTAGGCTAGCAGACATAAGTGTAACACAAGCAAGCCAAACTTAAATTTTTTTTAATTTTTTAACTGAAAAACAGGGGCCAGGCACAGTGGCTCACACCTGTAATCCTAGCACTTTGAGAGGCCAAGGTGGGAGGATTGCTTGAGATCAGGAGTTCGAGACCAGCCTGAGCAAGAGCGAGACTCCGTCTCTACTAAAAATAGGAAGAAATTAATCGAACAACTAAAAATATATAGGAAAAATTAGCCGGGCATGGTGGCGTGTGCCTGTAGTCCCAGCTACTCGGGAGGCTGAGGCAGTAGGATCGCTTAAGCCCAGGAGTTTGAGGTTGCTGTGAGCTAGGCTAAGGCCCAGCACTCTACTCCCGGCAACAGAGTGAGACTCTGTCTCAAAAAAAAAAAAAAAGATCCCTCCTCAGTAAATTAAATCAAAGCTGAAAGCCCTCATTTGAATCTAAATATGTATTCCAACTCAGAAACCCAATCAATAGGTTCAAGAAATGTGTCGATAACAAATAAACGGTAACTCACTATACCTACAGAATAACTGAAAACAAGAAAATGAGAAGTTCCAAATAAAACATTTCTTTTCTCATTTTTAAAGAGTTTAGGTTATAAGAAAGTCACTACAATATCATCAGTTAACCAATAAATATTCTCATTAGCTTTGTAAAAAAATATGAAAAAAAAAGAACCCAAATTAAAGCACTGGTATATTCTAAAAAAGAATTAGGAACAAAAAAGGTGATTTCCTCAAGTCAAAAAAGTGAAGGTCTCCCTTGGCTACTTCAGGCATTTGGTGAAAAAAAATTAAAAAATAAAGAGTAAATTAAAAAAAAGTAAAGGTGTGAGCTTCCCATAAGTCTGCGCTCTTAACAAGTGTCTTTACTCATTAACAATAACTTTCCACTCTAATCTAAAAATTCTCCCATAATTATAAGACCTGATTCCATAAATTTTATTTTAGAAAATGAAACTTTCATTTAGAAAAACCAATAGATTCAGTTTTTTTGTTTTTCGGGTTTTTTTAATAAAAACCCCAAATTAGATCAACATAGAACTGGAAATTGGAATAACAGAATTTCTGGAAATTTAAAATCCATTCTAAGGGGAAAATTAGAACCATATGATGCCACAACTCCTCTCTACTAAACTATTAAAAGACACAAGGCCCCCCAAATTGCTCAACACTAGTCACCAACAGCAGCTGTAAGTGTGGGAGTAGAGGGAGCTCAAAAGGAGCAGAGTTGGAATACATATCTGTTTGTCTCCTCCTGCTTCACAGTTAGCTTGGTGGTTAGAGTTGTCTGCACCGCCTCCTCACCCAGGTGGCTGAGCCAAATTATCCTCAGCTGTAATGGATTTAAACAATACTGATCACTTCATCCCCACCCCCTACACACATACATATAAACTCTATTCCTCCTGGCTTCCCAAAGCACAGATGAGCAAGCAACTCAAGGGAATGGAGGCAAGCGCTTAGGCAAACACAAAACAAGGCAATTAAGTGTAACTTTACTCACTGATTCCAAGCCATAAAGGGAGAGTCTATGCATATAGAAAAGGCAATTTCTAATACTTCTGCTAACTTAAAAAATTATTAACTGATCAATCAATAAGTATTTAATATGAATCTACTATGTGCCAAAACTTATGATAAAAAATTATGAAAGATGTAGTATTATTCAGCCTTAAAAAGAAAGGAAATTCTGACACATGCTATAACATGGAAGAACCCTGATTATTATGCTAAGTGAAATAAACCAGTACAAAGAAACAAATACTGTATGATTTCACTTATTTGAGGTACCCAGACTAGTCAAATTCTACAAAAAGTAAAACGGTAGCTGCCAGACAGTGGGAAGAAAAGGGAATGGGAGTTACTGTTTCTTTAATGGATGCAGTTTCAGTTTGGGAACATGAAAAAAGTTATGGAGATGGATGGTGATGATTGCACAACAATATGAATGTACTTAATGCCACTAAACTATATACTTAAAAATGGTTAAAATGGTTAATTTCACGTTATGTGTATTCTACCACAATTTCAAAATTTTTAAAATTCACTTATATATTTTTCAGAGACAAGGTCTCACTCTGTCATCCAGGCTGCCATACAGTGGCACCATCATAGCTCACTGCAGCCTTGAACTCCTGGGCTCAAGCGATCCTCCCAGTTTAGCCTCCCAAGTAGCTCAGGCGCAGGTCACCATGCCTGACTAATTTTTAAATGTTTTTGTAGAGACGGGATCTCACTATGTTGCCCAAGTTGTTCTCAAACTCCTGTCCTCAAGTGATCCTCTCATCTCGGCCTCCCAAAGTGCTAGGATTATAGGTTGAGCCACTGTGTCCCACCTAAAAAAATTTTTTAGCGCAGTAAGAAAAAAAACTTAATGAAAGAAATAATTCATTTCTTGACCTAGCAAGAAAACTCTAGAAATGCTGATTAAGAAAAAGAAAACAAAAGCAAAGAATATCAATATCAGGAATTTTTAAAAAGAATCAGTACAGATCTTACAGACATTAAAAATGTAAGTCAAAAATTTAGACAATACATTTGAAAATGTGAGTTACAAATTTCTTGAAAAACACAAGTTACCAAACACAAAATAGAAACATAAACACAAAATAGACTCATACAAAAACAGAAAATCTACATAGTCCTATATCTCTAAAAGAAACTGAAGCCATAATTAAAAATTCTCTCATAACAAAAAGGATCTCATCTCTTCTCTATTGCTGGTGAGACTATATAAACTGGTACAACCTCTTTGGAATATACCGTTATTGTATCAAGCAGCACATTTATCAATCCTACGTCTCAGAAATTACATTCCTAACTACCAAGAGAAATTCTTACTCATGGTACAACAGAAAACACATAGTATTCATGTCACTAAGAAAATGGAAACAATCCAAATGTCATCAACAGAAGAAATAAACAGTGATTATTCACTAAATGAAGTATTATACTGCAGAGAAAATGAGTCAACTACAACCATATGGAACATTATGGATGAATCTCAGCAATATAAAGTATTAATATTTAAAAAAAAAAAAGTAAGCCCAGAGTGGTGGCTCACATCTGTAATCCTGGCAACTCAGGAGGCAGAGGCAACAGGATTGCTTGAGCCCAGGAGTTTGAGACCAGTCTGGGCAATACAGCAAGACACCAGTTCGAAGAAAGAAAAAAAGGAAAGGATATTATGCTATACGTAATACAGATTACGTATAGCATAATATCCTTTTTATAAAATCCAAATACAACTAATACTAGACAATATATTATTTAGGCAAACACATATATATCTAAGAAAACTATTTTTTAAAAAGTCAACAGAAAGGAAAAAAAAATGTAGAATGGTGTTTACCTTAAAAGATATTAGAGAAAAGAACACGTAAGTTATTGTCAATATTCAATATTAAACTTCTTAGGTTAGATGAGTTCATAGATGTTCTATACAATATTTTTCAAAATAAACATAAAATGTCAAAAAAATACATAATAATTTTTTAAAAAGGGCCATAAGGGAGATGTAGAATAACTGATCCATACATATTGCTAGTAAATGTACAAATCTGTTTAGTAAAAGCAACTAAAGCTGAACATAAGCATACCCTATGCCCCAGCAGTCCAATCCTAAGTTTACAGCTAACAAAAATACATGTATAATGTGTACCAAAAGACATGTATAGGAATGTTCATTATCTGTAAGAGTTCAAAACTAGAAACAAACTTAAATCAATGAGAATGGATAAATTGTGACAGATTCACAGGACAGAACATCATACAGCAATGAAAAAGAATGAGCTACTAATGATACAACGTGGATGAATTTCAAAAATAATGCTGGCCGGGCGCGGTGGCTCACACCTGTAATCCTAGCACTCTGGGAGGCCGAGGCGGGCAGATTGTTTGAGCTCAGGAGTTCAAAACCAGCCTGAGCAAGAGCGAGACCCCGTTTCTACAAAAAGAAAGTAATTAGACAACTAAAAATATATAGAAAAAATTAGCCGGGCATGGTGGCTCATGCCTGTAGTCCCAGTTACTCGGGAGGCTGAGGCAGGAGGATCGCTTGAGCCCAGGAGTCTGAGGTTGCTGTGAGCTAGGATGACGCCACGGCACTCACTCTAGCCCGGGCAAAAGAGTGAGACTTTGTCTCAAAAAAAAAAAAATAATAATGCTAAGCAAAAACATGTCAGGTACAAAAGAGTACATGCTGCATGTTTCCATTTATATGAACTTCTTAAAGCAAGTAAAACTTGTCTATAGTAAGAGAAGTCAGAATACTGGTCGGGGAGAGAATCTGGGTCAGGGCACAAAGAGAGGCTTCTAGGATCCTGGTAATGTTCTATTATCATGATCTGAGTTACATGGGTATGTTCACATTATAAAAATTCATCAAGTTGTACCCTTAAGGATTTCGTATTTTACTTTACATATATTACGCATCCCCTCAAAAAAAATTTTACCAAAAAGAAGAAAAAAACTAAAGATATTCTTTTACCTCTTACCTTCACAATTTAACTGATGCTCTCCATTTCCTTAGTATCTACTGATGACACCCCCAGCTGCACACCAGTGAGCTAAGAGGTGACACTGGCATACACTGGGGGGCATTTCTGCTCCCACTGCACTTACTAAGAGTCTGATGTATTTGTTGTTCTCAAACCTATGTAATGCCAGTTGTGCCCATAATTACAATTACATAATTGTAATGATACTAAATACATTAATGAACTATGAATATAAGAAAAGTTGCCATAGCTTTGAAAACTAAGTTGAAGGCTCTAGAAGACTCAATAATATTAATATTGATTATTTGAAAAATTGTCCCCGGTTTAAGTGTGGGAGAGACACATATACAAGCTTGGGAGAAATTTGAAAATCTAGGAGGAGTCTATACTCATTACTTCAAGTCTCTAAAAGTTCTCACTGCCTTTAATAAAGCTGTAAATAGATTTTGCAAGCAACCTACCACAGGGTATAACTAATGCCAGAAACATTAAGAGTTTTAACGGTGGGGGGAGAGGGCCCGGGCGCGGTGGCTCATGCCTATAATTCTAGCTCTCTGGGAGGCTGAGGTGGGAGGATTGTTTGAGCTCAGGAGTTCAAAACCAGCCTGAGCAAGAGCAAGACCCCGTCTCTACTAAAAATAGAAAGAAATTAATTGGACAACTAAAAATATATAAAAAAATTAGCCGGGCATGGTGGCGCATGCCTGTAGTCCCAGCTACTCGGGAGGCTGAGGCAGGAGGATCGCTTGAGCCCAGGAGTTTGTGGTTGCTGCGAGCTAGGCTGACACCATGGCACTCATCCTAGCCCAGGCAAAAGAGTGAGACTCTGTCTCAAAAAAAAAAAAAAAAAAATCCATTTTCTAAAGAAAGAGGCAGCTTTAAAAAATATATAGCATCTAGCATAATATACTGTATATAACGGATGTTAAATATTTCTTGAGACTTGAGCTGATGATGCAAGAAGTATTGCTAGAGTGTTTTCACGACTTCAACAGGCTTCCCATGAAAATTTGGATAAGCATCTTCATTTTTCCCTGGGTCTGAGTATAATGTTAAATGAACAAGATGCTATCCTTTGTGTGAAAAAGCAGGTTGGCAGGGTGGGGGAAAACACACACACAAAACATTTCTCATCTACATAAAAAACTGGTAACACTCCTTATCTTTACGTGTGGAGGGGAAATGTGGGCAGTGGGGATGAGAACACGTTTCACTGAGTCCCTTTATAACTTTTGAATGTCTTGTGAATTTAGCATTACCTACTCCTCCCTCCAGCCCTCAGCAATGGGGTCACGTTCAGTGCATATAATACTTCCCTTATTTTGATTTAAAAAAAAAGAGGAAAAAGAAGAAAAGAGTGTTAAAGGCAAGCTTGGAATCTACAGCATTTGGCACAGGGTGCTGTGATTCCCGGCGTGAGGCTGCCTCGCCTGCCCTGCAGGAGCGGCACGGGGCTCTGGTCTCCCTTGTTGCGGCCAGCACCCAATACAGTGCCGGGCACGATACAGGCCTCAATAAATATGGGTTGATGACTAAAAGGAGACTGAATGTAATACAAGTCTTTATTCACATAAATTTCTTTTTCTTACCTTTTCCCCCTCTCTACACTTCCTAAGTTGGCAAATAAAGTGAGATGGGAGACTAGATTTCAAGATTGGATTTCTATCTGTAGACATGAAAAAAGGTAATTTTCAACTTAGTTTGATTGCTACATAAAAAAAACAAAACTGACAAGTTCCTCCTTTATTAATTCTATCACTTACTAGGATATCAGTCAGGGTGACCTGGCTGAAACACCCTATCATCCTTCTTTCTTATTCAATATTTAATAGTATTCAAGTGCCCTCAGGGAAATTTAATTAACTATATTTTAGATTAACTTAAAATAGCTTATGGAAAAAGCTCTCTTTTGTTAAGTAATGGCATGACGAGCAGTGCCCTCTAGGAGCAGCTCTCTCGGCCACCCAGGCTGAGGAACAGGGGCCTGGGCAGTACACTCTTACCAAATACGGCTGGACACATGAACCCGCTCCACCTGTGCACCGAATCCTGGCTCGGACATGCCTCTGAATGGTCCTTTGACCAAGTATGCCTCTCCAACATCGGCCACGGTTAGGGCAATAATTGAATGTTTTTCCCTATTCTACACAGTTGACCCGAATCAGGGAGATCTTACGGCCCAAGGAGTGGTACTTACTTGAGGGTCTTTTTTAACAACAAGCTGGGTCTTCTCATCCTGTTTTGAGTTCGGATGTACCATTGCAGGGAAGGCCTCGAGCAATCACTTCTCAGTTTCACACAGTTACACTCACTTGGCATTGCTGTGAAGAGGGGAAGAAGACGGAGGAAAACAGAGGGAAGTGTTAGGCGGGTTATGTTTTTCAAAGAGCCTTTAGGTGATGCATCCATACCATGAAATACCACTTGGCAGTAAAAAGGACTGAACTGATACACACAACAACTTGGATGAATCCAGAGAGAATTATGCTGAGCCGATACCAGAAGGTTACATATTGTATGATGATTCCCAACATTCTTGAAATGGCAAAATTATAGAAATGGAGAATAGGTCAGTGAGTGTCAGAGGTTATTGAGGGGGAGGAAGGTGTGGCTATGAAAAGGCAGCACACGGTACCCTTGTGGTAATGGAAATGGTCTACATCTAGCCTGTACCCAAATCAGTATCCCAACTGTGATACGGTACCATAGTTTTGCAAGATACTACCACTGGGGGAAAATGAGCAAAGAGTACACAAGATTCTCTGGATTACTTCTTACGACTGTATGTGAACCTATAATTATCCTCAAATAAGTTAATATTTCTTTTTTTTTAAAAGACCCTTGGGCTGGCACGGTGGCTCATGCCTGCAA
Organism: Avahi laniger; assembly: GCA_963575035.1. NCBI lineage: Eukaryota > Metazoa > Chordata > Mammalia > Primates > Indriidae > Avahi > Avahi laniger. Next base: position 40,740 of record CAUYSK010094608.1, on the reverse strand, counting down.
TCCGAGCACTTTGGGAGGCTGAGGTCTGAGGATCACTTGAAACCAAGAGTTCAAGACCACCTTGGGCAACATATCGAGATCCTATCTCTACAAAAAACAGAAAAATTGGCTGGGCGTGGTGGTGCGTGCTTGTAGTGCCAGCTACTCAGGAGGCTGAGGCAGGAGGATTGCCTGAGGTCAGGAGTTGGAGGCTACAGTGAACTATGATCATGCCATTGCACTCCAGCCTAGGCAACAGGTAAGACTCTACATTAAAAAAAAAAAAAAAAAAAGACAACTAGTTTTAAGCTGATAACTGCCAAAGCTGAGAGATGGGTGCATGGGGTTCATTGTGTAATTTCCTCCACTTTTGTATATGTTTAAAATGTTCCATAATGAAATAGTTTATAAAAAAAAGTATTACATTAAAAGCAGTAGAGAAGTGTCACGTTAAGAAAAAAAAAGAAAAAGAATATGGTGTGGCAATTTTAAATGAAACTTTTCTTTAAAAAAATACGTGTTCTTGGGTATGCCTGCCTATTTACTACTCTTTTAATTTTAGTCTCAATTTTTCAAGTTCTACATAATATTCTAAGGGTATTGTAAGTAGAAATTGGTATGTTTCCCCCCATATTGGTTTTCTTCTTCCTCTCAACTTAATAGAACACTAGATTTTCAGGGGGGCACATGGCCTCCAAGAATAAAGACTACATTTCCCAGCCTCCCTTGGACCTAGGTATGACCTCATGACTAAGTTCTAGCCAACGGGATATGAGCAGAAGTATCTTGGGAAACTTTCAGGGCACATCCCTTGGCATACTCTCAGCTTCTCTTCATCCCCCTTCCTCCTAGTTGAAATATAGAAACATGATGAGCAACTTCAGACCACACAGAGAGGATATTATCCAAGAATAGTGAAACGAGAGAAGACGACTGGGTCTCTGGCACAATCCCACAGGGCAAAGCTGCCATTCCCTCTCTGGACTGTTTTATTTTAGAGGAATAATCTTCTGTCTAGTTTAAGCAATTGTTAATTAAAAGCAAAGTCATACTCAACTAACAGGCATCAATTACTTTTAAAAAAAACTTTTCTTAAAAAATTATTTATTCTTTTGAGACAGTCTCACTTTGTTGCCCTGGGCTACAGTACAGTGGTGTCATCATAGCTCACTGTAACCTCAAACTCCTGGGCTCAAGCGATCCTCCTGCCTGTGCCTCCCAAGTAGCTGGGACTACAGGTCCTTGCCATAAGGTCCAGCTAATTTTTCTATTTTTAGTAGAGACAGGGTCTTGCTCTTGTTCAGGCTGGTCTTGTACTCCTGACCTCAAGCAATCCTCCTTGCCTTGGCCTCCCAGAGTGCTAGGATTATTGGTGTGAGCTACCATGCTCGGGTGGCATCAATTACTTTTATGATAAATTTATATATTAGTTTAAGAAATGATGTCTTCACTGTATTTACTTTTTCAGTCAGAGGAAGAAGTCATATCTCATTATGCACTCTATTTTTCCCACTAGGGTTTTGCCTTATATTTTTTTTTTTGAAAAAAATCTTATCTCAAACTAAACAGATGTTCAAGTATTTCTTTTTCTGCCACCATAAACAATCTCTCTCTCAACTCTAATTCTAACTGTGTAGCAAGAATTTTATCAATTCTAGAGTTAAAGAATTTTTATTACTATCATTCTATTTGAATAGTTTCAAAAAAATAGTGCCAAGGCCCTTATTAATAAACCTTTGCTAAAGAATCTACTGAATTCTTTTTTTTTTATTTCAGCATATTATGAGGGTACAGATGTTTAGGTTATGTATGTTGCCCTTGCCCCCCCTCCCCCCCTAAGTCCGAATTTCAAATATGTCCATTCTTTGGGTGGTACGCACTGTACTCTGTGTATGCACATACCCGTCCCCTCCTCCCTCCTCCTCCCTGCCCAACATCCAATAGATGTTATTTTTATATGGAATCTACTGAATTCTTAAATGAGAAGTTAGGACAACTGACACCCTGGAAGGTTTTCAAACACAACTCTGTGGTTACCTAATGCAGGCTCAGCAACGTGGCAGGAACCAGCTGGCTACCTATGGCCAGGGCATATATAAATCGGAAGTTTTGCGGATAACCAGAATGACACAGTTCACACCAAAGTGGACCTCCAGAGAACAAAGCTGACCGTGGCGAGAGCATGAGAAAGAATCTGTTGTGTGCAAGACAGTGCTCTGGCTCTCAGCTCTACTCTGTCCCTCTGGCTATGAGTCTGTAAACTACATTTCCCAGACAGTTACTTCCTGTTGTGATCCCGGGATGTGCTGGTGAAAGACTAGAAGAAGAAAGAAGTCATCTTTCCATTCCCCCAACTTGCTGAAGCTTCTGACAGGAGCAGCAATAGTAGAGGCAACGGAGGGTGCCCACATATGACTCCAGAAGCAGCTGTGGCACTTCTAGCAACTCTGCGACAAATATAAGCTTTAGCCTTGACAATGGCTTCCTGACGCCCAAGTCCAGCTCTCTGATGCAGCCCCCACCCATGCTCAGACCTGTACATCTGACAACCTGTTTGCCATCTTCCTCTCAAGCAACATTCCTAAGCAGAACCTTTCCCTCCATTCCTTACATGATCACACCATCTGCTCAGTCATTCAAACCAAAAACCTGCAAATTAACCCCAAACTTTCAATCTCAACCCCCAGAACCTGTCAATACTACTTCTGAATTTCCCCTGCCCACCACACACCTTTAGTAGCACTTACCTGGACTTCCCTGTCTCAATTTCATCTCCTCAAAGCCATCTTTCTAAAATATTTATCTGCTTAATGGCTCCCAGCTCATCTCAGGTTCTGTCACTCCATGTGACAAACTCGTCTGTCACACTTCACAAATAAATACTGTTAGAAACCTGATGTGCCAGATAGTTGCCTTGGTACCTTTGCACAGTCTGGAATCCCACTCCAACAATCTGCCTGCTGAACTACTTTTCATCATTAAACCCTACCCAAGCATCTCTTTCCTTCCCTGTGAGGTCATTTTCCAACATCATACCCATCCCTGGGCATTTCCCTATCTCTATTTACCACATGAACTGAAATTTTTTTGCAAATTCCTGGAAGGCTGAGCTGCAGGGCCAGGACTTTGTTCACTTTTGTATCTCTAACACCCAGGACAGAGGATGGCACACAGCACGCCTCTAAGAAACATCTCAAATGGAATGGAATGTACATGACATGTCTGTGTCCTGTCATCGAACATAATAAACTTCCCCCCAAAAGAGCATTTTCTCAATGCTGGTTAAGATTAAAGCCAAAATTGAATATTAACAGAAATTATGATGGCAAGAATAAAGTGTAAATCCATCAAGCCATCTAAAATGTCAAGGATGGGAAATTTGTTGGTAAATTATGGCACAAACCACATAAATACTCTGCAGTCATTAAAATCTTGCTATACAGTGGAGTCTCTGGCCAGCAGCATCAGTGTCACCCGAGAGCAGGTTAGAAATGCAGAGCCTCAGGCCCCACCCAGGAACCACTGACTCAGAATCCACATTTTAATGAAATCCTCAGGGGATTCATAGGCATATTAAAATTTGAGAAGCACCAGCTTAAAGCCCTGGGTACATACATTTATTGAGACAGAAAGATAAAAGAAAAAAGCAGTTTTGTAAAAATGTATGCCTATATACATGTAGTCATGTTCTAGGATGTATCTATTTATGAGAATTCAACTTCCCAGGAAATTTCCCCAAACCCCTCTACTTGGACTCAGTAGTATTTATTTCTTCTGGTTTACAAGGGGCCATTTGGATTCCAAGCCCCTCAACATCACAAAAGGACGGCCAACCTGGGTCACCTTCACAGACATACAACTGACAATCAGTTGGGGTGGCCATCTGGGGTGGCCTTAAGATGCTCCCTTGGACAGCCTGGCCCAGGGTTTATTAGCTGAAAGTCATGATCACCTCTACACCATCTGCACTCTTTTCATTCATTTCTTTTGTCTTTAATGTTCTGTTTGGTGGAGAAGAGACTGAAATTAAAGGTTCAAGCATATAAACATTGAATCAGGGCATGCTTTGTTAACTGTTGGAATAACTGTGTGTCAAATTTCAACAGCAATTATGCTTTTAACAAAAATGATCAGAACGTAGAGAAAAATTGTTTATGTAGGCATAGGTAATTACAGGTATAAGGACATCTGGAAGAAGGCACACATAGGTTATCAACAGGTGGTGCAATTGTGAGTTACTATTTTTGCATTCCCTTTTATACTATCTGAATTCTGCACGTAACAAGTTTTATTTCTGAAAAATTGAAACTATTTTTATTTGGAGGGGAAAATCCTTAAGCTATAATTGATATTTACGCTATGAAAAGATATTTGAAAACTACCTGAACAAAATAATTTTAGGAACCCTGGATAATCTCTTTAGTACATTAGGGACAATATCCTATAAATCAAGCATTTAAGAGTGAAAAAGCAAGCCAAGCACAGTGGCTCATGTCTGTAATCCTAACACTCTGGGAGGCTGAGGTGGGGGGATCGCTTGAGTTCAGGAGTTCGAGACCAGCCTGAGCAAGAGCAAGACCCAATCTCTATTGAAAATAGAAAAATTAGCCAGGCATGGTGGAGAGTGCCTGTAGTCCCACTACTCAGGAGGCTGAGGCAGGAGGATCGCTTGAGCCCAGGAGTTGGAGGTTGCAATGACCTATGATGGCCACTCTATTCTAGCCAGGGTGACAAGAGTGAGACCCTGTCTCAAAAATAAAAAATTAAAAAATTAAAAAAAAAAGGGAAAAAGCAGAAACTAAGCTACTAGATTTTCAGGAGGAACTTCATTAAAAAAGGAACATGTGACTGCTGAGCTAGAAACAATACATTTATGGAGAAGTAAAATAAAAGATGTTGATGCTCAGCAAGTCCAGGCCCACTCAGGGGCAGAAACTGGGTCACTCCCGATTCGTGGAAGCTTCACAGGGTTTTCCAAAGAGCTGGTGAATGGATAACAGAAGGACAAAGGATGACAGAGGCCCGCCCCTCCCTTCGGAGGGCTGGTACTCTCACCTTATCTGGTCTGGCCCTACAGCTTCAGGTGGAGAAGGAGAGTCTCACAAACATCTCGCCACACTAAAGCCACCCGGAGCCACTGGTGTGCATGTACACACACAGCCTCTGTTCAGTTTAGCAAACTAGACCCTCTCCTCAATTCGTTTACATAATGTGAAGAACGCTTGAGCTAGAATAACAAAACAACTACAGATATGGCCCACTTACCAAAACTGCTTATACAGATAATCCTAATGCATGCTTCATGTTGTCTTTATAACACTTATCATCATGAGATATATTATTCACACTTTTTTTTACTTTTTAATTACACGTTATCTTGTCTTCCCTACCAGAATGTAGATTCTATGCAAGAAGGGGTCTCTGCTTCGCACACTGTGGTATTCACAGTGCCTGGGATGGTAAGAGGCATAACCTGGGCATCCAATATCTATTTATTGAATAAATACTCAGTTTCGTAGGAGGGTTTCAGAGGTGATGGTGGTTACAGGCATTTCTCCAAGGCTTTTGTTGGCAGGCCATCACAGGGGCTAGCCTGTCTTCTGTCTGTGGCTCCCTCCTGGTCCTCCTTTTCCATCTCCTAAGAGCTAGGATCCCTAGGGATTACCAATTTGATGCTCTTCCCACTCAGGCTGCTCAGGTAACAGTCTCCACATCATGTCTTAACTAACCACCTTCATGCAGAAAAGGCCTGGCTTCCAAGATTATATTTTTCTACTCACATATAAAAATGTAACAGATTTCTCTTACCAGCCTATATGCCTGTTGAAGAAATTCCTTTTTTTTTTGTTTTTATAAATTAATATATAATAATTGCACATATTCATTTGGGACATATGCTATTTTGACACATGCATACCATATGTAATGATCGAATCAGGGTAATTGGGATACCCCTCTCTCAACCATTTATCATTTCTTAGTGATGGGAACATTCCAAATCTTCTAGCTATTTTGAAATATACAACAAATTATTTTTAACTATAGTCACCCCACTGTGTTATCAAACACTAGAACTTAGTTCTGTATTTTTAATAATTCTTATTGAGGCCCCAGTAAAGAAATGTAAGGGCAGCCCACTTGCAGAACATTTAACTTTTACAAAATTAAGAATTAACCATTCAAGGCCTGGGCATGGTGCCCCATGCCTGTAATTCCAGCACTTTGGGAGGCTAAGGTGGGAGGATCCCTTTGCGGAGAGTTTAGCTACGCTCCCAGCAAAAAATCAGGTTCCCTAGGCAGGGGTCGTTACAAAGGATAAGAAAATAATAGAAAATGGAAAAATAACAGAAATAAAAGAATACACAGAGATGAAGGTATAGTTTTACAGATTTATATAAAGAAAAAGCAAAGTAGGAGTACTGGGGGGTCCCCCACAAATATCCCCGTCAATTGTGAGGTCCAGAATAAAGTTTCACATGGGCATTTATAGGTACAGAGATGGTTGCCAGGGGTAACATATTTACATAATAACAGGTAGTTTGTTTTAGGTTAAAAGTCTTTCAAGAGGCTTCTATAGATCCCTTAATTAACTCTGGTTACAAAATCTTTCAAGGACAAAGTTCTAAGTTCTAAGATAAAGCTATCACTTAACAGAAGGGTTAAATAGATATAGTGGCTCCATATTTCTTTATCTAGCTATTGCAGACAGAGACAGATCATCAGGAAGTCAAGCAGGAACTGTCCCTTGGGCTTATTGTTTTTAGCCGCAGGTATCTGTATCTGGGCAGACGCTTTTTGATCAGCTCTCATCCCATGATTCCATGCAGACCCCTTGCTTTGTCCTTCAAAGCAGGTGAGAACCAGAGGTTTGAGACCACAGTGTCACCTTGGAAAGCAGCTGCTACTGACCTTTGAGATGCCCTCCTGAGGTGGAGCAGCTTTTGGTATGCAAACTAACACATTCATATATTCCCTCAGGGCAAAGTCCTGCAAAACTCCTGAGATTGCTTCTGTCTCTAATATAGTAATATTAATTTATGGAGCGACATCCCTTGAGGCCAGGAGTTAAAGACCAGCTTGGGTAGCATAGCAAGACCCTGCCTCCACAAAAAAATAAATTAACCATTCAAGACAAGAGAAGAATAGATACTGCAGAGCAGTACATGATGAATGCCAAATTAACTGCACAGATAATTACTGGTACAAGAGTGAGTAGGGCACTAATATTTATTGAGAGGGATAAGCCTACACATGATCTCACCGAATTCTAAAAAACACCTACTTCACTAGCTTGCTATCTGCATTTAATCTGCCAAAGGACACACGTGGGTGTAGCCAAAGGAACTGAGAATTCCACCCCACATCTACCCACCTCCACATCTGTGGCCTCTCACCTGGGGGTGCTTAGCAAGGGTAGGACTTAGAACAACAGGTGAGTATGCATGTATGTGTGTGGTGAAAGGACAGCATTGTTAATAAACTATCTAACAGAGGGAAAAAAAGAAAGGATCACAGTACACAACTGTCCCGTTGCTTGTTTAACCACCTGTGGCTTAACTTCTTGTCTTTAAGAGTTTGTTTTAACAGCATTTGAAGAGTTACTAAGCAGATAGCAGGGTGTGAGCTCCCTCCCACATCCTCCAGACCATATTCCAAGGAGACTGATAAAGTCGGCCTGGCAGAAAAACAAGCACCGCTGTCTCCTGTTATCAATAACATGTTATACAGAACGTGTTACTTCCTACCCCTACATCTCTCCCACTGTCTTCATTTTCCATATGGTGTTTCTCTTTTGGCTCCTCTTGTTTCCCTTCCATATCACCTCCCTCCTTTGATACACTTTTCTTCCCCTCCTTCCTATTCTTCTTCTCCACCAGTCTGCCCAGCTGCACTCACTCCAGCCAGCTGTTCCAAAATCCCTCCCCACCTGCATACCAGCTCCCCTCTGGGAGGTTGCTGGGTCAAAAGACATTATAAATTACTCAGAGCCAAAATAAAAATCAAGCCCTTTTTCTTTCATGACTATCTGAGGCCATGTGCCTCTTTGCTAACTTAGATCCTGGCACAGGGGAGTGACAAACCATCTTAACAATATACTTCATCTCCCAGTTGGCCCCTGATATTTGACATAAACTTCAAAAATTTTTAAAAAAGCCTTAAATTCCACAAGTGGAACTTTTAGACCTAGCCTTCAAGGTCTTCAATAACTGAGATGAGGAGAGCACAGAGAAAAAGAGGGAATGAGAACGGCAGTGGGCCCTAGAATAAAGTTTTTCAAATGGTGGCTACAACTATAAAAGGAGCTTTTCAGAGACAGAGTTATCCTAGAAGCCTATACAAGAAGACACCAGGAACACACCCTTCTCCGAAAACTGAGCCCTATTTCATCTACAACCAACTCTGGGTCACTGGAATAAAAAATGCCCCAGGAAGTGGGCTCCCCAGGACCATGCCCTCTCTACAGAAGGGAGGGACACTAAAAGTGTGAGTACCCTCTCCTTGAGACAGGGGACCACACTTGTCTTCCAGAGCCAGTGGGCACCCCACTGGAGCCAATGTCCTCAATACCCATGAATCTTCTGGGACTGCTTTAGTCTGACCGACGGACCCTGGCTTCAAAACCAACTTCACTTCACAACATGGAGATGGCAGAGCCTTGGGTAACTCCCTGTTGCAGGTAAACAAGTTGATTTTCTAATTGATACTGGAGCTACTTACTCTGCTCTTTCTAAATTTTCAAGACCTCTACTTCCTCTATCTCCATCGTCAGAAATAAAGATAAAATACAAAACCCCCTGTGTACTCCAAAGCTCCTCTACTCACTGGGAGATCAGGTCTTCGCTCATTCCTTTTAGTGCTTCCCAATTGCCCTTCCCAACTGCCCTACCCTTATTGGAAAGAGATCTTAGGGTGAAGTTAGACACCCAATTCCTTCTATCACCACAGACTTCCTTTCTCCGGCTCTTGCAAAAGACTTAACTGGGATTTTATATACAGCCTTTTCCCCTTGGTATAAACAAATAACGGTACAGTATTTAAGCCCAAAACCCTAGCTCTGTGCTTTCAAAATATTAATATAAATTTTCCACCTTGTTTCACCTAAAAATATCTACTTCTGTCTGTATGTCTGTTTGTGTGTCTGTATATGTCATGTGTGTGTGATGTTTTACTCCCAAAATATGTAAAAGAGCTCTAATTAATTGGCTTAAAAAAGTAAACACTTAAATATTTTATCAAAAACATGAAAAAAAACCCTCAAATGCCTTTTAGTTCATGTGACTTTGGTAACCTTTGGTAAGTAAAACTAATTTTAAAACTATTATTAAAGTTTAGATATCTTAAGGTCATAAAACTACTACTTCTGTGATATTTTAAATTTTACTAGATTTGACTGTGAGTGAGAACAAGAGCTTGGAAAGCATTCCTTAGAACTATGACAAAGCTGGATAAACCTCCTGCCCTATGTTCTTTTCAGACTCCACAGCTCCCCTAGAATGCCTTTATTTCTTAGCCCTTTTGAACTTACATAGGGAGACTCTGTTCTCCTGTCTTCTTTCACCTCAATTTCCCCACCCCAACTTGACACTTATTTACCAAAAGTCTTTGGAAATACACAGATACCCACCTTCCTCAACCCCTTATTTTAAAGAGACCTCAACATTTACAGGACAAACTGGGCCCCAGGACAAACTGGGCCCCTCCAACCTTCATGAAAAGGTCCTTTTCAAATAATTCTCACCACTTTCACCACAGCTAAGCTTCTAAAAATTCTGTCCTGGATTCATCTTCCCGACTCAAACCTACTGATCCTCCAGAGGAACCTTCTTCCACCCACCATGAACTCCCCAGAAACCCACCGGCCTACACCTGCCAGCCCATCGCTGATATCAGACTTTGATATCACTCGACAAAAGCCCCAAATCAGTGAGCTTCAATAATATGCTGTGGTATATACAGCTTCTTATTTTCCTAGTCCTCCTTCTTATATCTCCACCCAACTGACATACCAGGCCTGTCCCCCTTTTGCACGTACAGAAAACCCTAATAATCATCCTACTTTCCATAATCCCCACCATGGGCGTCCTAAACATCCCTATCTGCCTACAGTCCAAGAGGCCCTCCGACTTCTCAGAACTGTGGACTCCTCTCACAAATTGTTAGATATGTACCAATATTTCTCCACGGAAGGGGCTTGTCACTATCCCCATCCCACCTCTTGAATAAAATCAGTTAAAATCTTATGTAATCCTTTCATATTCTGATCGCCTTGGGTGGGCCATAAACCCAACAATTTGACCCAAAGTAGATCACCTCCTCTTAAACTCTCTGAGTATCGAAGCCAACCTTAATCTCCAGGTAACTATATTCGCTTCGGCTTCACGTATGCAACAAACTTTCCTGTGCCTGATTAGTCCATCTCGCCCAGGTCCTTTCGTGAAAAAACTTTTTGATCACTCCCCGACTTACAACCACACTTTCCTTCTATCTACTAACAGTGTTTGGGTCCAACTACCCGCCTGGTCCCCTTTCTATGACGTGTACTTTCCTAAACCCCACAGTGTCACTACTACTTGGACCCACACAAGCTATTAAAAAACCAACATTTGTCCCCCACCCCCTCAATCATGCCCCTTCAAGGGACATAATTTTTGGTTCCAACCTAATAATATCAACAAACCAGGATGTCCCAAACTAAACAATCCTCAGACCTATGAGATAAGATAAAACCCTACTATTCTTTCCTTCAATTAGACATATAATCACTGCACTATTCCTAAATATACCACATGCTTACCTCTGCTGGCTGAAATGACTTCAGCTTCTACTAATGAAGACATAAAACATGATAATACCTACCTTAAAAAAACCTTATTTCGATATATCCATAGATATGTCTAAATCCCAAAAATCAAACTTACTTTCTCTGTAGATCACTTATTTATGCGTCCCAACAAACTAAACAAAAACTTGTACTCTAACATATATAATTCCTAACCTCACTCCCATCAGTAATACTATTCCTTATACCCTCAACCAAGTGTGGAGCCTTTATCATTCTTACAATAACTGGAATAATATCTGGACTTGTTACTGATGCAACTAACTTACTTAATTCAATCTGTCAGTATAAAGACTGTCTTTAAAAATAAGCTAATTAGCTACAGAATCAGCCCAACAAATTAGTATATTACAACAACAAATAAATTCCCTGATGGGGATTGTTTTACAAAACAGACAGGCTCTGAATCGCCTAAGTGCCGGTCAAGGAGACATGCATGCCATATTAAAAGAAAATGATTGTTTCTTTATTAATCAGTAAAAAAAAAAAAATACAAACTAACCTTCAAGACATTTTAAAAAAGACTAATACACTTCACAAACAAAGAACTTCTGGTGAAATTTTAAACTCCAAGTGTGGCCATGGTTCTCTTGGTTAACACCTCTCTTAGGACCCCTGACAGCTCTACTTCAACACATTTTCAGACCCTACACTCTCCACTATTTAATAACATTCATATAAAATCAAATTAAAGCCCTTACTGTTTCCCTCCAACTTATCTCGCCTCTACTCTGGCTTATAAGACCGTTCACTTAGACCTTCAATTAGACATATAATCACTGTACTATTCCTAAATATACCTCATGCTTACCCCTGCTGGCTGAAATGACTTCAGCTTCTACTTATGAAGACATAAAACATGATTATACCTACCTTAAAAAACCTTATTTCAATATATCCATACATACGTCTAAATCCCAAAAATCAAACTTACTTTCTCTGTAGATCACTTATTTATGCGTCCCAACAAACTAAACAAAAACTTGTACTCTAACATATATAATTCCTAACCTTACTCCCATCAGTAATACTATTTCTCACACCCTCTGTAGGGTCCTCATACCCTCCTGCAGGGAGGACCCTTCTCAACCCTCTCTTTCTGACCCTTTCTTTCTGTATGGGGCTTTGCATTTCTAAGGATGGGCCCCTCCTCTGCTTAGGGATGTTACCTAAATCATGAAATGGTATTAGTCAAAGCAATGGAACTTGCTACTATAACAATGGAACAAAGCAATGGAACTCCCTACTATAACATTTCTTTTGGCATAAACTGCTCATTGTAATGTATTAAGTATCAGCCACTTCCTCTTAATAACCCTCAACTGGACTCTCAGACAGGGGTAACTCTATGACCCTAAGTTAACAACGGGGAGTGGATTTCCCAACTACTATACTACATTTCTCTGATGCCTTTTTTGCTGGTTAAGCCACATTCTGGAATAACACAATCACAAGAGGTATCCATTCATACTCCTCTTGCTGGATCCTTTCATAGCCTTGACACATTTCCAGTCTGTTAACTATGAATGCTATGGTATGATTTATGTAAAGATCTCAGAGTGTTTTATAGTCAGTATCTTAAAATAGAAAAAGCACTGCACTAGGCATCAAAGCTCTACACCCAAGTTTGTCGCACATTAGCCATATGACATTAAGCAAATCACCCAAACCTAGTAAGAGCTATTTTCTTCATTTGCAAAACAGATATAAAAATTCCTATACTACCATTCTTACAGGATTGTAAGGATCAAATTATAATAATATATGTCCAATATTTTCTATTTCTAAGGTATAGTAAATCTGAAATATTATTAATTATATCTTGCTTGCTCATTAAATGAGAAAATTAATCTCTAAAAGGAGAAGTCCAAGTCACATGTAGGGCTCATTTTCATATCTCTTAAAGTACTCAGCCTTTCATAGTTTGATTTGAAGAACACTAGCTAGCTGAATACATATATATTGGCAAAGCATTGTTTAGCTGCCTCCTTGTTATAAGCAGCAGTAGACAATGATTCTCCTTGTTTAAACTTTCCTTTAGTTATATTATATAGTATTTCAACTGTCTAGATTATAATGTTGGTTTGTCTATGAATATATGGTATAAGGCAGAAACGAGAAAACATCTGAACTGTTGCTTTTTTTAATTCAGTAGGAATATGCAATTAAATACTTTACACAAGATAATAGGAACTTATGTCCCATTAAAACATTAATAAATGATGATTTAATGAAAATGCAGTAAGAGAATATAAATGAAAATGAGAAAAGTTGTTTAATACCTCAGATGGCAGTTGCATGGTATGGTAGAAACAGTACTGGGCTAGGAATTGAAAGACCTACGTTCTAGATCTGGCTCTTAGGCCTTATTAGCTGTGTGATACCAAGGAACCTGGGTAATTCATTCATTCATTCAATATTTATTGTACACCTATTGAATGAAGGTACTATGATGAACCCATGAACCCCTATCCTCAAGAAGCACAATCTGGTGGAAGAAGGAAACATGTAAATAATTAAAATATAACACGAAATGCACTAAAATATACCTTATGCAGAGCGTTGTGTGGAAGCTGATCAAAAGCCATCAGAAAAGGCAGGAGAGAGGAATGAGGGCCTATGGGTACACAGTTACAGCATCTCTCTTTCATTTCATAAATTGAATGCATCCTAGGTGTTCTAAACTACTTCAAAAACATAAACACTCATTATAGTTCTATAATAACTCTACTATTAGGGAAAGACTCACTCTGGCTAAAAAAGGTCCTTTAACATGTCACTGGTTGCTAGAGTTTTGCTCTCTTTAGATGTTCCCTCCAAATCATTTCTTGTATTTACTTTTGAGATGCAGGCTTCCACCTCATTATGCTGCACTGCATAATGTCCTCTGCCTGCCAGGGCCACTGTGCAAAGGAAAAGAGGTAGGGAGGACCCTTCTCAACCCTCTCTTTCTGACCCTTTCTTTCTGTGTGGGGCTTTGCATTTGTAAGGATGGGCCCCTCCTCTGCTTGGGGATATTACCTAAATCATGAAATGATATTAGTCAAAGCAATGGAACTTCAGAAGTATTTCTTTCCCAGTCCCTACTATAACATTTCTTTTGGCATAAACTGCTCATTGTAATGCATTAAGTATCAGACTTCTGATGACTTGTCATACTTAAGTCACAAAACTACAGAAAACTTTTGAGTTTTTATAATAAAATGGCATTGTGGCTAGGCAAGGTGGCTCACACCTATAATCCTAGCACTCTGAGAGATCACTTGAGCTCCAGAGTTCGAGACCAGCCTGAGCAAGAGCAAGATCCCATCTCTACTAAAAAACAGAAAAATTAGCTGGGCATGGTAGCACACGCCTATAGTACCAGCTACTCAGGAGGCTGACATAGGAGGATTGCTTGAGCCCAGGAGTTTGAGGTTGTAGCGAGCTATGACGATGCCACTGCACTCTAGTCTAGGGGACAGAGACCTTGTCTAAAAAATAAAAAAATAAAAAAAAAAAGTAAAATGGCTTTGCTATGTTAAGCGCCACATGTGGGAGAGTCAGGTGTGGTGAGGGAGAACTGGTTCTTTGGCTCCTTGCTGGGAAGAATCGCAAGTGGGGTTGGTTCAAGGGAATGATAACAGACACGAAGCACTGCCACACAAGCAGCTTTTATTGCAAAGCGAAAGTAAGTTTCAGAGAGAGGAACAAGACTGTCCCCATGAGTGGAGATGACCCTAAGTTTGAAGACAGGGTATAGAAAGTATAGTACACTCTCAAGGTCAGTAGAGAGCAGACTGCTCCAATAAGAAACAGCGTCAACCCAGGGTTAGGGTCTGTCCTTTATGCTAATCCCTAATACTACTGAAAGACAAGAATTAATAGTAGGAGAATGTACTTTGTTGTTTTTATAAATACATTCTTTTTGACTCTAACTAATGCCATTTGCTTCTGTAACCGTGCTTGCTTTTAGTTGTTTGTTAAATATAGGAGTAAGAGCAGGAGTAACTCCATGACAGGTTGTACCTCAGCATAATGCCCAGTGCCAGGAGTGTGAAGTAGAGATGCCAGGAATAACCGCAAAAACCACAAACAGGAGAGAGCCAATCAGAAAAAAATATACCACCAGCTCACCCTATCAGGGCATTGCAGCTGTTCTCAGCCAGCATTGCGGCTGTTGTTGACCTGCATTCTTGGTCAACTGGCGCTGGTGTGAAAATTAAAAATCCTGAGGCTTGGAGCCAACCAATCAGGAGTCAAAACAATCCGCCACTTTCAAAGGAACCAATGGACTAAGGGGGGAGGGGGGACGGTGTGCCCAGCGTGTGGTGTAAAACCTGCGTGTCGTGTGCCACCGGTGTGTCGTGTGCAAAAGAAAGTACAAAAGCTTCATTTTTACCCCAGGACGGGGTCCTGGTTCATAGGAGAGGCCACTGCATTGGTGCTTTGGGACTTGGACCCTAGCTCAAGGTAGCCAATAAACTCCTTTGCCATTTGCAGCCTCGGTGACTCTGCCTCTCTGTTCCTGGGGCCGAGGGGAACCGGCTCTAACACTATGTTAAGCTGGGGGTAGAAAATTCATGTCTTTTCGGGGCAGTGGATAGAGACTCCAGGAATCATGCATCCCACTTCCTGTCCTTGTATGGCTGGCTCCAGAACTGTCATGGCGCTAGGGGGTGTGAGTTTTACTATGTTAATGAGGGCAAGGTCACCTTTCGTCATAACCTCCTAGCTTCTGTGCATACTCCCAGTCGGGAAAAGTCCCTAACCTCAAGTTCTTGCTGTTGTGGTTTCTTTTCTCTGTTTTTATTGGTCCCAACCCTCAATCCTTGACTACATCCCCCTATCGCCTGCTCTGCTGACTACATACCCCTCATCCCTACCTAACAGGAGTAGAGACAATAGCAACTTTCTTCTTTTCCCTTCCCCCCCCCCCCCACATAACACCTGCCTTGTCAACTTTAAAGGGTACGACCTGGTCACTGACTTATCCTACATCATCTAGTAGTTGAAATTATTGTGTCACTGTAAATACTTTGCTTTCCTAGTGATGATTATATCAACTCTTTCTCTCTGTGGCAGTTCTGGTGGAGAAGACACAAAGAGGAATCAATAGTAGAGCCAAGTGAGAAATAAGAGGGAGAGAAACAAGAATCAGAGACTTAGGAGGATGGTATAAATTGTTACTTTCAGAGCAGTCATTTCATTTAATTCACATTCAGTCTGGAAACTTTATCTTTCTCAATTCAAAACTGACATTACAATTCAAAAGAAAACTGAATTGAAATTTTTAACATATTAGCACCAGTGCCCCAATTAGTGTTTACCATGCCTGAATTCACCCAATTCTCATAAGAATCCCATGTTCTCACAGGAATCCCATCTTGTTCTTGCTCTGTAAACCTATCTTGTCCTTCCTAAATACACTTTGTTTCACACCTGCCTCACTTTTGGTGTGACTGGTTATTCTTCAGCTGAGGGCACATCAAGAAACGAGAACAGACTACGACTACCACCCAACGTAAGTGCTTTACATGAATTAACTCGCATAATCTTCACAAGAATCCTAGGAAATGGATAGTTTCATTATCCCTATTTTACAAAGGTAGAAACTGAGCAAACTGCCCAAGGCCTATACAACTAATATAGCACAAAGCAATCTGGCTCCAGAGCTTAAGAATTTAACTACTATACTAATAGCCTCTCTAGTAGTTGTTTCTATAAAAGCCATGTTGAATGCTTTCGAAAGACTAGATGAAGGTCAGTCATGCAAATTTGCTGTTAGGTGTGGGAGAGACATCTGTAAAGGCTGGGGGGAAATTTCATAAACACCTAGAAAGACTGTGCACTCAGACGGCTTTGCAAATGACTTTATGCATTCCATGTTAAAGACACCATAGGCGGTATAGACCAGGAGTTGGCAGACTCTGTAAAGGGCCAAATGGTAACCATTTTAGGTGTTGTAAGCCATGAGGTTTCTGTTGCAACTACTCAACTCTGTTTTGTTAGGTGAAAGTAGCCCTAGACAATATGCAAACAAATGAGCAAGGCCATGTCCAATAAACCTTTATTTACAAAAACAGGAAGCACGCTGGGATAAGATGTGCCCTGTAGGCTGGAGTTTACTGACCCCACACTCCAAGAAAAGGCTGAGGTGTTATGTTAAAAGAATGGCAAAAGAATGTTTACATTTTTAATTAAAATGAAATGCTTAAGAAATGCATGTACCTAATATCTGTATGATTCCCTGCTTTACCTTATTTTTTTAGTTAACCAACTAATGGCACTAAAAGTCTGCTTTCAGTGACTGAGTGAATAGAATGTGGTGTCAATCTCCCAGAACCTATATTTTAATTCATATCCCTATCACCACACCTATGATATAACTTAGTTGTAATTTTATTACAACTAAGTATTAATTTTAAAAAGCACTCACCAGTACAGATTGGTATGAGTGTACTTGTATTACATTAACAGATTGTTACCTCTGCAAAACTGCTGAAAGGAATTATTAAAACTTCTGTTTCATGGTCAAACTTCAAGGGGTCGATGCATTTTATAAATATATCTAAAAGTTGTGTATTTAAGCAAAACAAATAAACAAAAACGCTTAATTCAAACCTGAGATCAAGGTTTTGTCTTACTTATCTTTGTCTCCCCGGCAGTACTCAGTAGATGTCTAGGTCTTATCTACTCCTTTTATAAAGTGTGTAGGGAGCCTGGGCCAAGCTCTGAGTTAGGAGGAGGCCTGGGACAGGAATTTGGGGTTCCTGATTCCTAGTCCAATGTTACCAGTCTGAAGATATACTGATTCAGGAAGACAATGGCTTTTTAGGTGTACCCAACTCTGCAGTTCAAAGCCTGAGGAAGACTCACCATCTTTCCCTTCCTCATGCTGCCAGTGAGAATCAGCAGCTGTGTTCCCACACATCTGGACATGCATGTTTGTGATGTTCCAATCACCAAAAAGTCTACTAACATCCAGGATAAATACGTCTCCAACAAAGAATGCCAGATAAGAGCTCAAATGTTCCTTTTGCATTTTTTTTTTAAAGCATCACTCAGATGTTTCAGTGTTGCAACGACAGTGACCAGTACTGGGGACAGGGGTTAGAAAGTGCTATGGCACTTATCCAGTCCTCCCACCCCCCCGCTCTCCCCGCCCCAGGTAGCCAAGTGAAGTTCACACTTTAAATAGAGCCGCTGAAACAGATTCCAGTTCTAGTGCTTAGATTCTAGGTGCATCACTGCAATTGCCAGCCTTCGCTGCTTTAACCATTTCAATCTATAAAATAAACACAAGAAGCAGACCCTATCCTCAGTTAAACAGAGGAATAATTTACTCACAAAAATCACTGTTACAGATAATATTTCCAGCCATCCTATTCCCCTTTTCTCCCTCCCCTGAGGCTTCAGATAATAGTACAATCACTTTCAATTAACAAAAGAGACTAAGCAACCCAGAGAGTTCGCAACCAGTACAACGTTTTTATCTTTCTGGAAGCTATCTGTAAAAGGCAAGAACTCTCACTGGGCTCTCTGGGTCACCAGGAAAAAAATCCCAAGACTGTAAATTAAGGAATAAGGAGACAAGGATGAATTCCCTTATTCAATCTAATAAAGAATTATGAGACCCCACTATGGGCACAAAGGCTTACAATTTAGCAGTATGTAAACCATAATAAAAAGCAGAACAGGGGATTGCCAAGAGGTGCAAAGTTCTCTGGAAGGGAGCTACCAATTACTTCCACTTGTGCTAACAGAGTAAAACATTCCGGTAAGGGACTCCTGTAGTACCAACCTGATGGTGAGGGGAAGCCCTGAGTGTAAGGACTCCAGTGAGATCCGTGGAAATGGAAGCTACACTGGTGCCCCAGATAACTTATCCATACCTTGGCTAAGCCAGGCCTACCCCAAGACTGTTTCAAGAATGATACCAGGTTAACCAAAGAAATATTTGTGTAAGATACAGACAGGGTGCAAACTGGAGGCATTGGAGTCGGCAACAATTGATGTTGATTTAGGACTCACAGGAATGCAGCAGGTAAAGGTCTGAAAAAGGGCAAAATGTTTTACGAGTTGTCTCTTTAAAACCCCTCACCCTTTTTGGGAATTAAAACCTGCATTCCTGTTCAAGCCCAGTAATCAAAGGAGCACAAAATGTTCTTTGTTTTCTAGTATTTTAAACCACAGGAGAAGGCTCCACAGAATTAACTGGACAAAGGTCACAAGATCAGAGACAAGGTCAACCCAAGCCACCAACGATAGTTAAACAACAGCCCGAAGCTGAAAATCCCCCTTTAGAAACCTTGTACTTCTGATTAAAGTGGGGATGGTGGTCTTCTGAGACACTAGTCTGCCACCTTCCTCATTTGCCGGCAAATTATTAGAACAAACTTCTCTTTCCTTTTCTTCAAACCACTTGTTCCCATTCTTCATTCTAATCCAGTCTCGGGGACAAGTACCAAACTTTTGGCAACAGGAAGACTCAGCAAAACCCAGGCCAAGGTTGTAGCTGGGAATTTTCTGCCTCCAAAGTTTCCTCCTTCCATCACCCACCCCAGAATATCTCAGCTCTCCTGCACTTCACCTGTGTGGCATACAGGTGGACTCTAGAAAGGGGACTTTCCTCAGGATGTATGCCACAGCACTTTAGGGCTGGTAAGGTTCTTGTTTACCCACCAGTTCACTAAGATCTGAACCAAAGGACCAGGAATCCAGTCCCAGTCTGTCCATTACTCTGTGTGACCTTGTACTAGTCACCTGAGTGCTTAGTTCATTTCACTATCTATAAATTCTGGGATTATGAGGAGATTAGGATTGAATTCGATCATCTCTAAAGTCTAAAAGCTTCTGGACCAGCCAGTACCCTGGAAGAACTGGACAAATGGCCCATCGCCTAGATGGGGAAACTAAGGCACAGAGCACCCAGTCCCAGGGTCACTCCAGGGGCCAGGTTAAAGGTTAGGTCTCCAACCTCCCAGTCCCATGCTCCTTCTCCTTCCGCCAAGCTAAGAAGAGCAGTGAGGAGGGTCCTTATTCCAGAGGGGCAGGGACAGTGCCCATGCCAGGGTTGTGAGAAAGGGCGGGAAACGCCTTACCTTCCCAGGTTGAGTCTAGCCCCTGGCACCTCCCTTTCAGAATTTTAACCAATCACCGTCATGACTCTTCAGAAGCCCCCTCTACTTCTTCAAAGGTTTAGTTAGAAATGTTCAAGAGCACACCAGCCCGGGGCCTTAAAATGGGGCTTAGGGAGTGCTTGCTAACAACATTACTTCTCTCCTGTGATTCTAGAAGTCAGCCTGTCTTCTCTTCTTCACCCAGGCAGATTGCCATCCTTATACAATCTAGTTCACTAATTTCAAACTAGTTTTAGCAGTGGGACTTTTTTTTTTTTTACATTAAAGCTCACTTAAAATCCTAATGCATAACATAGATACAAGGTATTCAATTAATCTTTTTGCAGCATTTCTCAATCTTAGCACTATCAACATTTTGGGCCAGGTAATTCTTTGTCGTGAGCAATGTCCTATGCATTGTAAGATGCTTAGAAGCATCTCTGGCCTCTACCTACTAGATGCCAGTATCATCTCTGGTCCTCCCTCCTCTCCACTCCAGTTTTGTCAACCAAAAATGTCTCCAGACACTGTCAAATGTCCTGTGGGAGGCAAAATCACCCCCTGACTTTAACCACCATTGGGATAAAGTCATCATATATATTAAAATTTCAACACTGCCTTATTTTTAAACTCAATGAGGATAATTAGAATGCAAAACTGAAATCAAGGCTTGTGGGCTAAAGATTGATGACACTTGAGTTTTAATATCTAATCTTTTTCTGTTTTGTTTGGGTTGCACAATCTCAAAAAATCTTGACTCATCAAGATAGGTGGTCATGTCCTCACTGGTACAATGGTATGTGAGCCGGGAGACGCACATGGGCCTGAATCCACACATCAAGCCAGGGCAGAGCCCCAGCAGCATGTCAACAGCTGCCGTGGACGTGAAGGGAAAACACCCATTCCTGGATTAACACAACTCAAGCAGAGGCCCTTTAACCATCTCACTCCACTCCCACCACCAAAGGGGGAAATACCCCACTGTATCATACTTTCCAATTTCAACTGGACGGGCAGTGCCTCATTTGTCTTTTAGGATCGTGAAATTTCACCCATGATATCAAAACCACAGGGAAAGTGCTGGTGAGAACACTGCTGAGACCACAACCAATCGTCTCCCAATAGCTTCTAATATTTGTTTAGTTTAAACTACAAATGTCTCCACCAGGGATTCTCCTGCCTGACCATATACAAGAACCACTGGAGGAGGCTGTAAACTATACGGATTCCCATATTTTATCCTTAGAATGTCCCACCTGGTAGGACCAGGTGAGGCTGCCAAATGTGCATGTTAAGCAAGTTCCCCCAAGTTATGTGGGTGCAGCACTTTGAGAAACTGTGCTCACCAGCAAGTTCCTCACAGCTGGAGAAAAATAAATGAACAAAAGATTTTAGCCTAAAGATTTCCAGATTCTCCTACAAACTAAGCAAAGTTATGAGGACCTATCTTCTGCAACGAAAAATTAAAATGTCGCTCTATGGCTGGGCACAGTGGCTCATGCCTGTAATCCCAGAGTTTTGGGAGTCTGAGATGGGAGGATCACTTGAGGCCAGGAATTCAAGACCAGCCTGGGAAACACAGCAAGGCCCCGTCTCTACAAATATTAAAAATAAATTAGCTGGGCATGGTGGCTCATGCCTGTAGTCCTAGCTACCTGGGAGATTGAGGCGGAAGGATCAGTTGAGCCCAGGAGTCCAAGGTTGCAATGAGCTACAATTACACCACTGTACTCTAGCCTCAGTGACACAGTGAGACTGTCTCAAAAAAAAAAAAAATGTAGCTCAGTGAATGTACAATCTACACTGTACTAATTTTGACCAACCAAGCTGCAAGCACTTCAATGATTCTGAGGTTTGCTTTTTAATCTACTTCAAATCAACTGATATTCCTCCAGTGTTGAGAATACATCATTACCATCATTCAATTGTCTGCTTTTTATAAGTGTAAAAGCATTAAGGCAATTAATTCTAACACCTCTGAAATACATAAACATTCTCCAAAACCAGAATGTGCCCGGCAACTATGGATGGTATTCCTCCAAGATTTTAAAGAAGTGGCAAAGATGTCAAGAGGGCAGCTACTCTCTCAGGGTCCAATAAGAGCCTTCTCCCTGTCTCCACCTCTTACTCACTCCTCCTTACTCCACTTAAGCCAAGCAGGTCTCTTGCTCAACTTGCCCATCCCTTTGCCCCTCCTCCACTGGCTGTCTCCCTGCCATCTTTGTTCTGGCTTCCACTCAGAAGTTGTCTTCCAGCCGGGCCCAGTGGCTCACACCTGTAATCCTAGCACTCTGGGAGGATCACTTAAGGTCAGTAGTTTGAGACCAGCCTCAGCAAAAGTGAGACCCCCATCTCTACAAAAAATAGAAAAATTAGCCAGGTGTGGAGGTCTGTGTCTATAGTCCCAGCTACTTGGGAAGTTGAGGCAGGAGGTTCGTTTGAGCCCAGGAGTTTGAGGTTGCAGTGAGCTATGATGATGCCACTGCACTCTAGTTGGGGTGACAGAATGAGACTCTATCTTAAAAAAAAAAAAAAAGTTGTCTTCCTCGACCACCCTCTGTAAAACAGCCCCTCAACCCTGTGATTCACTTTCCTGTTTTACTTTACTTCATGACATTCATTATTACTGATACATATTTGTCTATTCTCTGCTCTCCCCACTAAAATATAAGATTCCTAGAGCAGGGACTCTGTCTATTTTGTTCACTGCTATAACGCAGGAACCTAGAAAGTGTCTAGCATGCACAAAGTGTTTAACAAGCACCTGCAGAACGAACAGATGAATGAATGAATGCACTGTAAGTGGCCTGCAACTAGATCCCTACCGAAAAGTTAACCCAAATTCACCACAGTCCTAACAAGAGGCTGATGTGAAGACCAGACTTTCCATGTGTCCAAATATCACAATCACTGGGCATTTATTAAGTGTCCAGACCACACCGGGCACATGGAGAACAGAGATTAGGGTTCTTTTTCAAACAAGACCCACTGCATGTGTATGCTGAGGGAAAGGGAGGTGAACAAATTAAATGACTGTCCTACCCACCACCACTGGGGGGGGGGAACACAACTGGATCTGTTTTTTGTTTGTTGTTTGTTTGTTTTTTAAGAAAAGAGGAAACAGGCCGGGCTCACGCCTGTAATCCTAGCACTCTGGGAGGCTGAGGCGGGCGGATCGTTCTGAGCTCAGGAGTTCGAGACCAGCCTGAGCAAGAGCAAGACCCCGTTCTACCAAAAAAAAAAAGAAAGAAATTAATTGGACAGCTAAAAATATATATAGAAAAAATTAGCCGGGCATGGTGGCTCATGCCTGTAGTCCCAGCTACTCAGGAGGCTGAGGCAGTAGGATTGCTTGAGCCCAGGAGTTTGAGGTTGCTGTGAGCTAGGCTGGCGCCACGGCACTCACCCCAGGCAAAAGAGTGAGACTCAGTCTAAAAAAAAAAAAAAAAAAAAAAAAAGAAAGACAAGAGGAAACAGATAGAACTACTCAACTGTTTTGCTATTTGATAATGGCCAAATCGCTTAACCTCTTTGAGGATGTTTGCTATTCTGTAAAAAGCAGGGTTGGGTGAGAACATTTCTATGCCCCTTCTGTCACTAAAATGTTATGATTCTCACTCATCTATTTTTCAAAGTATGAACAGGCAACAAGCTTATATTCAATGGATGCAAATATGTTATAGCCATTTAGGGGAAAGGAGAAAGCTGAATAAGTGGGAGAAGAAGGATTTCAGAAGATAAAAGGGGAGAATGAGGGGGACACAGGAGAGGAAAAGAGAGGATGGGCGTTGGGGACAGGAAATTCTGGGGAGGGAGAATGGAAGGAAAAGACAGGAAGGAGGAATAAAAGCCACCCCACTATTCTTACCACATTCTGTTCCCTGGGGCTGGGGAGTCTCACAGGAACTCCTCTTTGCAAATTCTGACAAGCAGACCCACCCACAAACCAACTTAGAGATTATCCTCCGAATCCAAGAATTCCTGCCATCCCTTGGCATGCAAAAGAGTCCGGCCAGAAGCGTAGAAGGTTGATATAAACTGGATTAAAAAGTGGAGGCTGGAAAAGGACCCCCTTCCTCATGCAGAACATAGTAAATCTAGGATTTCTGCCAAAATATACAACCAGAGGAGAGAGAGACCCACCTTTAACTGGCAAATGCTGAGGGTGAAATGCGCCCTCCAAGGGCTGTGTGTGATCTGCTGTCAAGGGCTCCACCAAAGCACCTTGGTGAAGTGTCCTGATTTCTGTGCATAAATACCCTCAATTGCGTTTAAATATATTCTAAAACTTACATTCTGCCTGGGAAGCCTCTTTTCACAGGGCAGCTTGTAGATCTAGACTAAACAGATAAATGTGTGGGTCAGGGCTGGTTGACCAGACGCCTGAGGACAACTACAAGGAGTGAAGTCTCCTAGAATAGCAGCAGCAAAACAGGCCATCAGAAAAAGAAACCTTCTGGTCCAGTGAAGCCACACTATTAGTGGTCCCTCTATCCTGTTTTCTGATGACTCCAAGGGAGGCAAAACAAATACTGAAGAGAGCTCAGTGTTGCGGGAAATGACTTCAGTGCCGCTGACCACAGAAAGGGCAGATGCTGAGAAGCCCCATCACGGCTTCTGATGCTAGACTGGCCATGGCACCTCTGACCTGGAGGCTGTAGAGTTTTTAAACTTTATTTTTCGAAATAATTTCAAACTTAAAACTGCAAAAGTGGTGCAAAGAATTCCCATCTACCCTCTATCTAGACTCCCCAATTATTAACATTTTTATATGTGTTGTCATATTAGTATATGATATGCATATTATTTAACCATTCGAAGGTAAGTTAAAGACGTGATAACACTTACGTCTAAATATTTTAGTATTTCCTAAAAATAAAGACATTTTCTTATACAACCACAGTATGATAAAAGTCAGAAAGTTAACACTGATTCAATACTGTTATCTAATCTAATGACCTTATATAAATTTCTCTAGTAGTCCCAATGAGGGCCTTAGAACAAAAACAACAACAAAATTTTTTTCCTGTTCCAGGGCCCAGTCTAGAATCATGTGGCATTCATTCACCATCATGTCCCTTTAGCCTCCTTTAATCTGAAACAGTTCCTTTATCTTTCATGACCTTGGCATTTTTGAAAAGTACAGGCCAGTTATTTTGTAGAATGTCCCTCAACTGGGATTTGTCTAATGTTCCTCCATGATTTGATTCGAGTTATGCATTTTTGGCTGGAATATCACGGAACTGATGCTGTGCCCTTCTCAAAGCATTTTCTCAAGAGGCACATGATGTTGATTTGACCCCACACTGGTGATGTTTAATTTGGTCAACTGGGTAAGGTGGTGTAGCCAGGTTTCTCCACTGTCAAGTTACTATTTCCCCTTCGTAATTAATAAGTAACTTCAAGGGATACTTACTTAGAGACTCAGTAAATATCCTGTTTCTCATCAAATCTACTTATTTCAGTGCCCCCTGCTAGATTCTTGCAGGAGAAGGATAAAATTCTGTGTGAGCTCAAACAAGTTCAAACCTCAGGAATGAAACTAGGGCTGGATAAGGCAGTACTGATGAGCAAGAATTAATATGTAAGACTCCTATCAGAGTTAATTCAAATACCCCAGTTTATGTTCACTCTGAGCTATTAATAAAGAAAAAAAAAACCTCTAGATTTTCTTTTGAGACTATGGCATATATGAGTTGGGAGTATGCTATTACAGTTTCTCTGTTGTACTCTGTGTTTTCTAGAAAGTCAGCCCTTCCATTCACAAGGTGCCCAGTGGCAGCAAGAAGGGACATCCAGGTCCTAAGAGCTGACAGCTAGAGTCACCCTCACACCAATGCCTAATTTTCCAGGGGCAATGCTGAGGGACTCAACTTGGTGATTCCCAGCCCACCATGGTACAGCACAGGGAGCCATATTTAAAAACAAAAACTCAACTCTCAACCGCCTCATACTCTGACATGACCAGGTTCAGAAACTCTGATTTGCCTTATCCAAGAAATATTGTTAAAACTCTTATCACAAAGTTAGAAACTTCAGAAAGTATATGAAAGCAGAAAGAACATTTAAAAATCACTGTCATCCTATGATCCAGTGATACTCACTGTTAACATTCGGGCCTATACTCTTATCAGCCTCTACTCTTTGCACGTGTGTATTCTGTCACTTGGGATCATCCTGTTCATACCAACCTTCTTCAAGCTGAGTTTCATGGGAAATGAAGTCCCACAAAAAAGGACTGGGGTATCTGTTTTTCTCAATTCTCCTAAGGATGGTCTACAACTAGAAATCATTCCAAAAGCACAGAATTTAATTCGTAACATCCAATGGTTACCTGAGTCTCTTGCAGAACCTCATTTGAGAAAGGGTGGTCTGTGATGTTGTATAATTTGCTTTGTTTACCTGACAATCTTTTAAATAAACATTTAATAAGCACCTTCCATACACCAGGCACTGGGAATATAAAAATAAATCAGACACAGCTCCTTTCCTCTTTAAATGAATAATCTAGCCAGGAAAACTGAAAATATCCAAATACTCAATATACCAAATAACATTATGACAGTGAAGCTACAGTATGCCTCGAGCATCTTGGGCAGAGAATGAGAAGCTCCATCAGAGGAAATCAGGGAGGCTTACCTGAGGAGGTGATGTATGAATCGGCCCTTGAAAGATGAGAAAGACTTAGAGACAGAAAGAAGAGAGGAGCAGGCATTCCAGATGGAAGGAGGGGCATGCTAAACACCCAGAGAGGGAGGTATGAGGAGGCCAGATTACAGGGGACCTGGGGGAGAGGAGACAGAAGATGCAGCTAAGAAGGAACCAGGCCCTCCTAACTTAGCCCAAAGGAGGATGGCCCTACGTAGTTCTTAAGCAGGAGAATGGAGAGATTATACTGGGATGAAAGAGGCCAAGGGACAGGGTGGTCACAAGGCCACTGAGATCATTGCATTGAGGGGTGACGGAGGAGCTGAGCCAAAGCCAGGAAGGCGAGAAGGGGATTGACCAAGAGATGTAGAGGAGGAAGATGTCACAGGACTTGGTGACTGAGCTGGGAGGGGCTGTTCTTATAGTACTGGGCCATCCAGCACCCAGCCTGCATAACAAATTCAGGCGCTAATGGGGGGGGGCAGTGGTGGGGGGTGGGGGGGAGGCATGCAGAAACACTTCAAATGCTGCCACCATTCTCAAGATGATTTGATGGCAGAGGCGGGGGTACCCCTCAAAGAGAAAGAGGCCAGAGGGAGCAAGACATGACACTAGGGAAGAACTGAAGCACCTGTCCATAGAACTGCCCTTCCCCTTTGGGTCCCTCCAAACTCTAACAAAACGCCTTACGTAATAGCTCCCCGGGGGTGGGCCCATGTGACAGCGTATAGTGTATGCAGAATCTGCTATGGGAGAAACAAGTCTGTGGAAACCCCATGAATGCCACAAATAAAGCAAAATCTAGAAGCTGAATTTTTAATGGAAGATTTCCCTCTCAACCTAAAGGAAATACATGTAGTTGGGCTGAATAAATAATACTTAATAGGAAAAAGTGAAAGTCAGTAGAATTGACTGTTAACAAAAGCAATTCTGGGACCCAGTATAAACAGGCTCCAATGTGGGGACCCTTCTCTAAACTTGAGTATAATGGGAAATAGAGGGTATGAGAAGACAGGAAAGCCTGCAGGCAAATTCTAAAACAATCAAGATCCCACCACCCCACAAAGAAAAGGTAAAGGTAAAAGGTTCTTAAGATTTTGGAGTGTGAAAGTGCTATCACCAAACAGGACCTTAGAAATATCCTGCCGGAGCAGCTGACCAGGGGGATGGGGAAGGGAAGGTGGGGAATCTGCGAGCGGCTTTCACAATGATTCATGGTATTCAATAATCCTATTTGTCCTGCAGGAACAGAAGAACCAGACTAGTCACATAAACCCCACATCAGAAAGTAGCAATGACCCTAGGCACTGGAGGGACAGTGATTGGGAAGAACCTAGAGTTTGACAGGACCTGGTAATTCAGGGATGGCAGGAGAGGGAGGAATTGTACAGAAGGCAAAGGAAGACTTTGTTTGGGTCACTTTAAACCACGAACGAGTTAAACATGTTTAAATTTCTAAAAACCAAAAACGTATATTTAGGTCTGTAAGAGGCATGACTAAAACACAAGATTTCCTCTCACACTTCTCTTGTACTCTTGGCTCCAAAAATCTGGGAAAGCAGCATTTGGGCAGGCTCCCAAACAGACATACCAGTTTTTAATTATACATCCCGTTTTTAATCAAACATGGAGTATGTGGCTAGGGACACAGCAATAAGCACCACGGACACTGCCCCTCCTTCCGAAAAATGCTCATAATCTCATTTTTAAAATCAGAGAAGTAATCTTTCATCAACATAATTATTTTCATAGTTTTTCTTCTGAATTTATTCTACATTGGACATGAGGGCAGAGTGTTACAAGACATTTTAGAAGAGCGTGTGTGTGTGTGTGTGTCTTTCCCGAAGAAGAAATGTTTCTGCCGTGATCTGAGTAGGAATGAGAGTGGGATGGGGAGGCAGGTGCCCCCGGAGCAGGGACAGCAGGCACCGACAGGAGAACTCCAAGTGCCGTGTGGCTTGTCGCTCCATGAATTAATATAACTGTATTAGAGACACAAATGGTCTCAGGAGTTTTGCGGGACTTTGCCCTGAAAGAATATGTGTACATGTTAGTTTGCATGTCGAAAGCTGCTCTACCTCAGGAGGGCATCTCAAAGGTCAGTAGCAGCTGCTTTCCAAGGTGATGCTGTGGTCTTAACCCTGTGGTTCTCACCTGCTTTGAAGGACAAAGCAAAGTCTGCATGGAACCATGGGATGAGAGCTGATCAGAGTGTCCACCCAGAGACAGATACCTGTGGCTAAAAACATTCAACCCAAGGGACAGTTCCTGCTTGATTTCTGATGACCCGTCTCTGTCTGCAATAACTAGATAAAGAAATACGGAGTCACTATATCTGTGTTTAACCCTTCTGTTAAGTAATAGCTTTATCTTAGAACTTAGAAGTTTGCCCTTGAAAGATTTTGTAACCAGAGTTAGTTAAGGGATCTATAGAAGTCTTTTGAAAGACTTTTAACCCAAAACGAACTACCTGTTATTATGTAAATCTGTTACCCCTGGCAACCAATCTCTGTACATATAAATGCCCATGTGAAACTTTATTCTGGGCCTTATGATTAACGGGGATATTGTAAGGATCGCTGAGTATCCCGCTTTTTACCTTTTATCTCTATAAATCTATAAAACTATACCTTTGTCTCTGTGTATTCTTTTATTTCTATTATTTTCCACTTTCTATTATTTTCTTATCCTTTGCGACGACCCCTACCTAAGGGACCCAATTTTTTGCTGAGAGCGTAGCTAACTCCCCGCAGTGGCTGAAGGGCCCAGCCCAAAAGGGCTCAGTACACTGAGAGTTCTGGAAGCAGAAGCAGTCCATGATGCAGGGGGGCAGGAATTTTACACTAAGAAAAAGAAGGAGCAAATGAAGGGGTTGTTTAAAGTGGAACTGGATTTTGGAGAGACCTCTCTCAAGGCAGGACTGGTTAGGGGGCTGCCATGGAGACCCAGGCGAGCGATGATGGTGGTGCCTGGGAGTGCACACACCTGGACGGAGCAGAGCCATCTCAGCCACCTCAGACAGACCTCACGAATTGTGATGGGAGCCATTCTGAGGGGCAGGGTGGGAACACACGACAGGCTGCAAAGACATAGATACAACTGCCTCATTTACCACCTCCAGGCCCGACTGCCTGAGTCTGAACCCAGCTCTGCCCACTAGAGTTTCTTAAACTCTCTGCGCCTCGACAGCCTCCTTTATAAAACGGGGATAGTAATGGTACCAAACTCACAGGGCTACAGTGAAAACTAAATGAGTTCATATATATAACATGTCAACAAATGTGGGGACAAAGTGAGTTAGTAAGGCATTTATCTCTTTCTGTCCTATCTTTTGTAGCATGTGGGTTCATTTGTAGGGGGTGGGAAACAGATTTAGTATGATCAAAAGAATATAAAGTAGCTCATTAATAATTTATATAGTTTGAAGCTGTTATTAGGTGCATAAGAGTTTAGAAATGGAAACTTTCTGGGAAATTGAAACTTTGATCCACCTGTTTCAATTTTTTTTTTTTTTTTTTTTTTGAGACAGAGTCTCTCCTGCCGGGGCTAGAGTGCCATGGCGTCAGCCTACCTCACAGCAACCTCAAACTCCTGGGCTCAAGTGATCCTCCTGCCGCAGCTTCCCGAGTAGCTGGGACTACAGGAATGCACCACCGTGCCCGGCTAATTTTTCCTATTTTCAGTCATTTGGCTAATTTCTTTCTATTTATAGTAGAGACGGGGTCTCGCTCTTACTAAGGCTGGTCTCGAACTCCTGAGCTCAAGCAATCCTCCTGCCTTGCCCTCCCAGAGCGCTAGGATTACAGGCGTGAGCCACTGCGCCTGGCCTCTTTTTAGTTTTTTAAATGTAGCTACCAGGAAATTTAAAATTATATGTGCGGGTCAGGTTGTATTTCCATTGGACAGTATTGATCCAGAGGAAGGATAAGAAGCCCACACCCATCACCAAGTCCTGGATGACTAAGAACATGACTGCAGAGAATAACACGCAAACTCTCTTCTGCTGGAGTCTAGATAAGAAATGAGAAAAAGATGTTTGTGAAAAACAGAAAGGGGTGAAGAACAAGACAAAAGAGGATGAAGAAGCAGAGGCCAGGGAAGAAGAAACTCTACATGTCTAATAGAAAAACTGCCACTGCTCAGAACTCAATACACATAAGCCTTTAATTATGAAAAAGACACATGGTCTTAAAAACAGCCTTAATATCCAAAAGACAAAAGTATTATTCCATCAAAGTCGACCTTTTTTTAACCTAAATTGTTATTTTTATCAAGCCTATCCAATCCTATCACGTGATACTTAACTATTATAACTCTAGATGTTAAAAATTGAAGGAAAAAAAGGAAAGAATTCATGGGAATAGGAGTGGGTAAACCATCCAATAACTTAATCTTGGCTATTTTTCCATGCCGTACAGGGGAATAAAAATGTCTTATATGACCTCGAAAGCTCAAACAAGAAATGGGCTTTCCCTCTAAGTCATGGGGAATTCTTAAACAGAAATGCAGAGACACAGGGGAAGCAGGTCAGAGAAGCAGACACAAAATACAGAAAGTACATTACAGAGCTCAGAGAGGAGAGGTTTGTTTGCAGCAAGAAGGTTGCAACGGAGCTGAGATCAAGTCAAGCCGTTTGGCTGAAGTAACTCTTCCTTAAGGATTCCCCACCGCTCAGCCTGCTGCTGCCTGACCCGCCAGGAGACTGGGGCCTGCAGGTGACCGCACTGAGACCATATGTTGCACAGCCAGGTAGAAACTGATCCTGACTGCTGGAACGACTCCTGCCTCTGTCTCTTCAGAACTGTCACCCACATCAGCTAGTAGTGAGGAACTACCAATGTCATTATTCTAAAACTGGAATAAAATAGCTTTGCCTGTGTCTGCCCAGTCTGAACCACACACACATCCATGACCCAACAATCCCTCTCCCAGGTACAGGCCCATCAGAAATGCGTACACACGTGTACCAAGGCCAGGCAGTAGAGTGGTCACAGTAGCACTCTTTGTAACAGCCAAGTGCTGGAAACTGCCCAAATGTCCAGTGACAATGCATGGATAAATATGGGGTCAATTCACCCAGTGGTCACTATCAGCAATGAGAATGAACACACTATAACCACAGACAGCATCGTGAATGACTCTCAGAAACCTTACGCTTAAAGGAAGAAGACAAACACTGTAGGATTCCATCTATGTACGGTACGAGTGCAGGAAGTCAGTATAGGGGTGGTCCTGGGGAGGCAGTGACTGAGGGGAGCACATGGGGGCTCCTGAAGTCCTGTTTCTTGATTTGAGTACTGAGTGCAAGGGCATATTCCATTTGGAAAGTTCATTGTGCAGTACACTCACGGTATGTCCACTTTTCTAGTATCTATGCTATACTTAAAAAATAACTTTGTCTGGTATCCAGGTAAGACAAGCCTGGCAGTGTCCTTAAATCCCTCTAAGCTCATTTTTCTGCTGCTCCCTTAAGCATTTCACTTGCTTCTCCTCTGCACATGTCCTTAAGCTGGGTCTCTCTCTCTCTCGGGAAAACCTGCATGTCACCATTGTATTTATGGTTTCCTCCCACACCAGGAGCCTGTGGTTCACGACCCCCCCCCCCCTCGACTCCTTGGATGCCTTTGCTAACTTACACCACCCACACTGATCCAGCCCTTGCTTCCCCTTCCTCAGCAGTTTGGGAGTTTGTAGCATCATTAACGTGGCATATTCCCAGTTGTTTTATTTCTGCCGAAGCTTCCCAACTAGACTAAAAACACCGAGCACGCCCTCTGGGAGCGATCTCAATCCTCCATTGTGTTCACAGGCAGTGCAGATTAAACTGCTCCTCAGGAGCTAGAAGGGTGTGTAGCGTGAGCCTTCCTCTTCTCCCAGGAACTGCTGGCTCCCAGACACACATCTCTGTCCCACAGCACCTGGGATGGACTCCCACAGAGGACCCCCGAACCGAACCTCTTTTCATTGCCTGTCCACCGCCCAAGAACCAACCTGCTAGATAAACTCGCCTTACTGCTGCAAACAGCCCAGCAAGAGAAGGTGGCAAGAATTGGAGGCAAAACAAAGAACAAAGAGTTTGTTCCTATTCTGCCTTCAATAGTTCCTTAAAATTCACCACCGATTTATTTTCCTAACAGGGAACAACTTGCAGTTTGTGTCAAAATTATAATTTTCAAAATAGTCATAAATGTGAGCTTTTAGGATTTATGCTGGCCAGCCCTCTCTCCCTCTCCTCCTGTTTTCCATAAGCCCCTTCGTGCCCTCCCATTTCACCCATTTCTTTTCTTGCCTAAAGGAAGAAACACTAATCACAAGAGAGAATATCCAAGGATCATTTCATCTTACTGAAACAGCAGAATCCATATAATGGACATACATAAGACTCAGGACATTCTGAATACACTGCTCTTGCAGATCATATTAGTCTCTCCCTGTCCGAGCAATGGGATTCCTGGCTCTTTGACTAGCAATATCACACTCCTCTGAGCTGTCAGGCTTTCAGGATTACAAAAGTGAAACCACAACCTGTCCTGAACATATTTGAGTCTGTGCCCCTTCATTCTGCAGAAACGGATTCCTCTTCCACAGTTTCAGGACGGGGTATCCTTCCATAGAAGAGGATTAGCAGTCATAAGCCAAGGGGAGGGCTCCGCTAAACACCAGAGGGCAGGGGATAAACCTCCTTCCTCTTTGTGGCCCCAAAACCCAGCACGGCCCCTGGCACAAAGAGGAGCAGGCAACCTACGGGTGTCACATGAAGTGCAACACATAAAACCATTTTCCCTTCTAATGATACTTAATTAAACAAAAGCCACATACATGAATTAAGATATGAGGATATAAAATTCGTCTTCCCAGTCAACTAGAGATTTTGCAGGATCCTCTTCATTCATAGATGTATTTTTATGATAAAAAAAAAAAAAACCCGGGGCCTGGAAGGGACCCTGGCCATCAGCAGGTTAAGCCTCCCAGGACAGACCGGAGACGAAGCCCACAGGGGGATCAGTGTCTGCCAAGGTCACCCAGCTGGTGTGGGGTAAGGGCAGAAACCCGCCTCACTTTATCTCTCTTTATTCGCTGGGCTCCTCAGCGATGCTCTCTGAAAACCATGCGTTACTTACACAGGAAAGGCGCTTAATGAATGCACGCCCGAGTCCAGGCACTCACTGCTCACAATTCCGAAGAAACCAAAAGGTCGCCAAAATGCGTTTCCTCCGCAGGGCTGGCTGTAGAGAAGGGGCGGGGGAAGGTCACTGGCTAATTTCTACCGCCAGACACCACATCACGCCTTCCGATGGATGCAGGGAGCGGCTGCGGGAGCGGCTAGTAACCCTGTAGAGGGTCCCCGAAGCCCGTACTGGGGAAATGAGTTAACTCGGCTCCGCTGGCTCAGAAGCTTCCAGCAATGAATTAAACCCAAGCCGCTGCGGAAAGCGGCGGGGAAAAGGGCCACTGCGGCGGGATCCAATACCCCGGCCTTTCGCCCTTGCCCCTCAGCAGCGTCCACACCTGCTCGGGCCGCGGCGCCCCCGCCGGGTCTACCCGGCCCCGGGCCATGACCCTTTCTCCGCGCGTCTGGGGGTCCCGTGCCCTGGGCGCTGTACGCAGGGGCTGGGCTGGGGCGGAGCCGCCGGCCCGACCAGGCAGGGCAGGGACCGGCCGCCTCCGCAGCCCCCAGCCCACGGGCCCCCGCTACGCCGAGGAGGGGGCTGCGCCACGTACCTCGGCCAGCAGGTGCCGCCGCCGCCTCGGGTCGCGGCTGCAGGGGACGCCGCTCCACGCCGCCCGCCGCCTTCCTTCGCATACTAGGGAGGGGGCGCCGGCCGGCAGCCAGCCCCAGGCCCCGCGCCCCCGCCCGCCCCCGGCGCCGCGCTCGTGCCCATTCAGCCCCGGCGCAGTCCGTTCCCCGGCGCGGATGCGGAGGAGGGGTGGGGGCGGAGCCTGACGTCACGGGGACGCGGGCGACCAATCGGAGCCCCTGAGGGCTCCCGCTGCGCCCCCGCCCCCAGGGCACGCGGCCCCTCCGCCCTGCGGTGCAAGGGGAGCAGGGCGACCCCAGCGGGGACGCACTTGGGGCGGGTGCCGGGCTAGGCCGAGCCCCCTCTTGTTTACAGAGAGGGGCGATGTCGTACAGTTTTTAAAAGCTTAAATATTAGTGAACCTCAAAATTCAGGAATTAAAAATAGTTAAAACACTGCTATGTTAAAACACAGCTGAGCGTATTTTGTGCGCCTGCAACTCTCCTGTGATTTAGGACTTGACGACTCTTTAGTGCAAGCTAGCTGGGTTGGTCTGCTCTCAGAACTTCCTTTCAGAAGGACGCAGAGCACCGTGGGGCGTGTGCCTGTGGGACCCTTCTCAGTTTGAAAAGGAAAATCCTAGACCCTGAGCCCAATATATTTGCATAAACTGACAGCTTCGTCACTCTTTTTTGCAACAGCTTGCACAGGACAGCTGGTTTGGAGATGTCTCTGCTTTTCGCCGGTAGGGGCAAAGGTGCTGTAAAAAAAAGTGCTACCTGGGTAATCAAGGTCAGGAGCGAAAGCTTTGGAAAAGAAAGAATGGCAGGACTCTGCTTTCACACCTCCCGAAGGGATTTTACCAAAAAAAATATTTCTGGATTATTCTAAGTTGAGGACACTGGGAGCATTCTGAAAATATTGAAGGAAAAGTTGTCACTGGGCCATCTAAATCCAATGGGTCGGCCAAGGCTAGCCAGGCAGAGCAGCTGCCTGTGTCAGTGACAGCTGCAAGGAGACTGCTGATCACCTCACGCTCTTACTCTGGAAGACCTGCCTGCTTGATCCAACACTCTTTACCTCTCTTTGCCTCCCCTGCTCTTTCCCTTCTCTCTCAGATACCACATGCCAATAAAGCCAGGCCTTGATAGCATTATGGCTGCCACAGAGTCAGCGGTACCCTGGCTTGGAAGGGCAAATGTAAGGTGAGGGTGAGGAAGAAAGGGAACCTGAGGCGTCCTCCTGTCCCAGGCTCACAGGACATCTGTTAAGCAATCACTACCTCATTCACCCCACCCACATTTGGTGGGGGAAGAGGTTGACCCACTTGTACAGCAAGATGAGCCCTACCTCCAACCTGCCTTTTCACCAGCCACAGAGCCATCTTTAGCTACTATTCTGGTTTAAAACAGAGATCTCCAAACTGTAGAGTGGTATCAGCTTCTAACTCTCAAAGCCTTACTGGTATCTCTCCAAGTCAGTGGCTGGTCTCAGAGAAGCTTCTGGATACTGACTAGTAAAGAGCCACTCAGGCTACTTGTAAATCTGCAAGTAATACTTTACTTTTGCTGATTACTTTGGTCATTCTCATAGCAGGCTCCCAACATTCATCCACCCTCCCCCTTTGTGATGCAACTTTTTAAATTTATTTATTTACTTATGTATTTAGACACAGTCTTACTCTGTCACCCTGGCCAGAGTGCAGTGGTGTCATCATAGCTCACTGCAACCTCAAACTCCTGGGCTGAAGCGATCCTCCTGCCTCAGCCTCCTGAGTAGCCAGGACAACAGGTGTGTGCCACCACACCTGGCTAACTTTTCTATTTTTTGTAGAGACAAGGTCTTGCTCTTGCTCAGGCTGGTCTGGAACTCCTGAGCTCAAGCGACTCTCCTGCCTCCACCTCCCAGAGTGCTAGGATTACAGGTGTGAGCCACTGTGCCTGGCCATGTGATGCAACTCTTAGCCTAATGTTTAGGTAAGTTTGCCCCACTCTCAGCTCTATGAGTGGGCTCTGGTGTAGGCCAGGGGTTCTCAAAATATGGTCCAAGGACCCCTGGGAACCCCTGAGAATCTTTCAGGAAATCTTTGAAGTCAAAACTATCTCATAGTAATCTAAGATACTATTTACCTTTCTCACTGATTGTGCAAAAGCAAAGGTGGGCAAAATGGCTGGCACCCTCACAAATCAAAGCAATGGCACCAAAATTATTAAAATCTTGATACATACTTGAGTATGTATCTTTTAGATATTTTATATGACAAAAGGGAAAATACACATAAAATGCTTGCTACAAACTGATGTAAGATGGTTGCCTAAGATAGTTTTCTAAGAAAAAGCACTCGTGTAATTGTTTGAATTGCAAGCTGAACTAGCTATTTTTCTTCATGGAACACTATCTTGACTTGAGAAAATGTGTGACAAACTATGATTATTCTGACTTGAGTATTTGTAGGTATCTTGAAAATGAACTGAGCCTATTTCTTCAAGGAAAACAGTTGATTATTTGTTGCCAATGATGAAAAAAATTCAACTTCCAAGAGAAATTTAGAATTTTAGAAAACCTGCATCACCGCGAGCTTGACAGCTTCTCAATATTTAAGAACTTTTATAATGAGATCAATGTTTTTTATTAATGAATGTGATTTTTGGTTATTGGATAATGTATAACATATTAACAGCTGGAAGACCTACATTCACTCAGTGAATCATTGCTTTCCAAATGGTTAATGCATTTTAATGCATAATGTTACCAAATCATACATGAGTAAAGATCCATTTGAGACACGAGGCGGACAATGGATTATAATTAAAAGTATGAGAAGTTTATAGATAAGGTTTAAGATTCCACAGTCCAACAAACATTTCAGAAACTACCTCTTGTAGAGTTTTGGTATAGTATCAAAGATGAATATCCACAATTAGGTTATTAATCCACAAAAAATTATTAAAATATTCATCCCTTTCCAATTATTTATTTTCACTACACATCCAATATGTATTTCCAATACATATCAATGTGAGGCCAGGTTTTCTTCATGTACTTCGACCAAATTTATAATTTGCAACAGATTGAATGCAGAAGCAGATGTGAAAATACAGCTCTCTTCTATTAAGCCAGACTTAAAGAGACTTGCAAAAATATTTAAAAAGAAAAAAGCCATTCTTCTCACTAATCTTTTTATTTTGGAAAAGTTAATTTGTATTAATATATTATGCAAACATGTAATGGATTATTCTTAATGAATTAATAAATATTTTTAAAATTTCTCAGTTTTAGTTTCTAATTTGACAAATACCAAGAGGTAAAACCTATGTTTAAAAGATGCTTTGAGATCCTCAGTAATTCCCAAGAGTGTAAAGTGGTCCTGAGACCAGAGTTTGAGACCTGCCTGTCGGTCCAAGCCACCCAGAGTAGTCCCATCCTCCTTGCTAGTAGGATTAGTTCCTAGGTGTCCATAGGAACCAGACTAATCCAATCGGAGGAAGTCTCAGGAATTTATTGGATTATGGGGAAGAGATGCTTTCATTTCCTGCTAGCCAGGAGCCAGGCAGTAAGTAGCCTCAGAAGCTGCTGATAAGACAGACATTTGGGGCTACGAGAAGAGCTTACTTTAGGAAGAAAGTAATGCTGTGGGAAGCAGAGGAGAGAAGTTAGAAACCGTTTCTTTTATGACATTTTTGAGTCACTAGATTACATCTTTGCTTAACATGAGTAAAGATCTTATGTAAGATAATGGGTTCCTCTGTGGCTTAAACTAGCCAACCTCATGTGCCCCAACTGAATCACTGTGTACCTATTTGTGCATATTTTTACCTAAATAGGTACCTAAAGCCTCACAATCATACACTTTCTAGGGTTTACTCATTCAGCCATCATCATTGCAACCCAACTTTGCTTCTGACATGAAGCTGGAAGACAGAGCAGGATCTAGGAAGAAAAGGACCTAGCACCCACAAGCGGGGTCAAAATGGCAGCTTATGATCATGAATAGCAAGATAGCAGATTTTTATCTTCTTTTGCTTTTCTGTATTTCCCAAATTGAACAACATGAGCATGTATTGCTTTTACATTGAGAAAAAAATAGAACCTATAATATTACCTTTTTAATAGCCCACTGAATAGGACACAACATTAGAGAGCAGGTTGGGGACCAGGATATGGCTAAAATTGCAAGCAGGGAAAAAAGAAGATCTGTAAGGGATGCACATGGACCCAAAACATAAACTTCCATTCATTTACAGCTTTGTTAAGACCCAACCTCAAAGATTCAAGGGGACAAGAAAAATCCCCAAGGCTTAAGGAATCAATCATGCCTCGATTAAATTGGCTGGAATATTTGCAAGGGGGAAAAAAGAGGCCAATGTGCAGATTATATGTCAACACTAGAAATGGCTTAAGATATAATGTTATGTAAAAAAAGAAAAAAGAGGACAGATTGTATGCCAACTTCTATCACATGGCCAAAAACTGGAAGAGAACTTGGAAAAAGAAAACAGTTGTGTTAGGGTGGTAGGATCATGAGTAATCTTTTCTTCCTTTTAAAAAAATTTCCTTTAATGTTGTTTTTTGCAAGAAATAAAAATGAGGGGAGTCATTGGTTCAAATTACCAAGGTCTCAGAGGCCTCTCCAGATGGCCTGTTTCTTTTTGCCTGCCAAATGGCTCTCTTCCCACACCAAGACAGAAGCTGCGCCTTCCCCAAGGGCCTGGTGTCTTTGAAGCTGTTAGGGGTGCTGCTGATGTGACTGTTTTGTAGGTGGCCAGAAGGAAAGGAGGGAAGGTGTCAGTGGCAGCCAAGCCAGAGGATGTCTGTGTGGCAGGAGGGGTGAGGAGTCCCTCACCCTGTAACACAACCTTGCTGTGGGGTTTCAGGCTCAGGCTTACTTACCGAAGCATGGTCTTTGTCTTTTTCTCATGGTCGGCTTCACCTCCCGTTGGACTGCCGCCTGGTCCTCCTGAGGCTCTCTCCCTTCCGCAGGCCCCCAGGGGCTGGGGCACAGCTGCAACCAACAGAACACAGGCTCTGTCTGCTGCCCTGAAGCACAAAGGAAGTGGATCCCTTGAGGTTTTTCTAGGAATGTTTCCTGTGAGCAATCACGGGAGAAGCGAGGGAGTAAAACAAACAAAGGGAAAGAGACGTTACAAAAACATCACAGGAAGGCTGTCCGTTGGCAGAGGAGGCTAGATTGAGGAAACAGCCCCAAGTGGAATGAATGCTTGAAGTGGCAAGAAGCACAGTGAGAGACGCAGGCATGTCCTCAGGCCCTTGTTCTGTCCGTCCTTCACCCATGTATTCATCCCACAAACCTTTGCTGAGTGCCTATCATGTTCCAGGCATCATGCTAAATGCACACATAAATTACTTCATTTTATCTTCACAACACCCCTTTGAGGTAGGATCTCCTTATCCCCGTATCTTACCTAAGGAAGTTGAGGCTTAGAGAAATTTAGGGAGATGAATTAACCTGCCCAAGGTCGTATGACTGAGAATTAGCAAACCCAGGATTTGAATCCAGGCCATCAAACTCTAGGACCCACCTAAGACGTGGTCCTCGCTCTGAAGGACTAAATGGTCCAACTGAAGAGAAAGACACTTTAAAATAAACAAACAACAAACAAAACCAGTGATAGAAAATATAAGAGAAGGACTATTAACAAAGAGCCATAGGAGATTGAGGGAGAACGGCTGAATCTGCCTCAGAGCTCAAGGGTGAGACTCGACTCTGGCTTTGAAGAATAATGTAGGTATTAATATATTGGTAGGTCTATTAGTTTGGGGCTGTATTAATTTTCTCTTACTATGTAACAAATTACCACAGATTTAGTTTAAAACAACACAACTTTATTATCTTACAATTTAAGTCAAGTACAGCGTAACTGGATTCTCTACCCAGGATGTCACCTGACTGAGATCAAAGTGGTAGCTAGGGCTGCAGTTCTCATCTGGGCTCAGGGTCCTCATCCAAGCCCACTGCTTTTTGGCAGAATTTATTTCTTCGCAGCTATAGGATGGAAGTCCTCATGTTCTTGCTCGCTGTTGGCCAGGGGCCACCGTCAGCTCGTACGTACGGTAGTCCCATAGAAAGTTTCTTGCCATCTAGCCCCATAGGAAGTTCACAGTGTGGACATTTGCTTTCTTCTAGGGCAGCCAGAGCACAGCTCTGTAACTTTCTCTTCTGCTACCAATCAGACAAAATTCTCTGCTTTTAAAAACCTCACGTGATTAGAGTAGTCCCACCCAGATACTCTCCTTAGTTTAAGGTCAACTGATTTGGGACCTTAATTATATCTGCAAAAGCCCTTCACAGCAACACATAGTGTTTGAATGACTGGGAGAAAGTGTGCATACGCCGGGGGCCAGGAATTTTGGGAACCATCTTAGAATTGTGCCTACCACAGTTGGATTTAACAAATGGAGGAGATGAGGAAGA
>CAUYSK010094606.1:0-20521 GCA_963575035.1 Avahi laniger | reverse complement strand
TAAGATTGGATTAAGGTCATGTAGCTTCGTAAGACATAATTTCTATCCAGACATACTTACTTCAAAACCCTGGTTAGGATTATTCTTGAGTCCTAGATTACCAGATCTTCTTATTCAATCAATGTCAGGTAATGTTGATGTCTGGCAATTTTGGAGCATGTTTGATTGTGAGATTGGTAAATATTCCTTAGGGTTACTTTGGTAGGATCTTTCTGATTGAGTGATATGTTAAAAATGTGTAATAACAGAGCCTCATCACACCACAAAGTCTCTACTGGTGACAACAAAATCCATATAGTCAGCTGATATTCTACCTGTGCACTTGCATTCGATGAGATGGCTTTCATCAGTGCCAGACATCTTCAGTTTTTATCTTTGAGCAGATTATACCTGTGCACATCAAATCTTCAAGCAGTCACTTAACGAGTAGTCATTTCTTTGTTTCACTTTCTTACTATTGAGTTAACCAGCAGAGGTTAACTGATAGCTGGATGCTAATGTGCTTTATTTATAATACAAGTGATGTCTGCTCATACATGTCTTGACATAAAACAAAATTTCCTGCCTTCCAAATGCTGTGCATTGTCTTATAAACCTGAGATTTTTTCCTCTTTGTAAACAAAGAGTTGTAACTAGTTAGAACATAACTTTTGTACTCTATCATTCTAAATTCCTAAAACACATTGTTTCTGGGAAGAATGTTGTATTGAAAAATTTTGTTTCTCAATTTCATATCATTCGTCTTCCCCTCTACAGAGAGCTGTTGGAAGTAAGATCAGGATTCTATGAAATACAAATTTTATAACTCAAATCCCAGATCTTCATGCTATTAATAGTTCTACATGTATGCTAATATTTGGCTGAGGTCAAGGGACCCTGTATAACCACAAACCATCTAGAAAGCTGGAGGCCAAGAATTAGGTAAATATAGAAAGTATTTCTTATTAATTTTTGTAGGATGGTTCAATTAATTTTTTATGATATCAGAAAAATTTAAAAATTACATTCTAATTTTGAAAGCAATCACATTTGTTCAGAGCATTCTGCTCTTATTCTAATAGAAAAAAATAGAAGAAGTCGTGACTTCTTTAAAAATGAGAACACATATATTTATTGCCTTCTATATGGAAAGACTTACAGATTTCTCTGTTACTAGTTGTATAAGTAAGCAGGAAGCTTGCAAGGCTTAATATCTATGAGACTCGTATAGCTACAAATTGAAGTAGTTTATAGTAGGTAAACTCTATGGTCACTTTTAAGATCCTCTCAACTACGTTTATTTCTTTTAAAGAACTAGGTACCATTTTATAATAAAAAATAAATCAAGACATTTAAGAATATAATGTTTGACAACATTCTCTAGAATTAGAAACATTAACCATAGTATTACTATAAAAGAATAATGAGCATTTTCAAAATTATAATAAAAAATAAATATTAAGTACCCATTGAGTGCAAGGATCAACATGTAATTAACAATTCATAACCTTTTTTTTTCCTGTATAGGCTTCTTAACACTTATAATCATAGTTTTTAATAATGTAAATCTTCTTTGCCCTGTTCTTTGTTATTTAATATTTCAATTCTTTTTTATGGCAGTACTGCAAAATGCTTATAAAATTCATTGAAGTTATTAATACTATCACTTTAGAAAACATTAAGTTCTTCCACTACATATAAACAGTGTAGATTAGAAAATAGTAACATATACACAGTTACGAGCATTATAAGATCAGCAATCACCAACTTCACAATTTCATACAGTTGTACAAAATACCCATAATTCTTGCCTTCATTCTGATTTTTTTCCTTTCCATTCATTAAAAAAACCCCTACTTTTCCCATCTTTTAAAATTCTTATTAAGAATCATAATTTTCTTGAAACTCCTTTATTGACTTCCTCTTGAAAGATTTTATGATCATCTAAAACTCTCTAAGCCTGCTTTCTTCTCCAAATACTCTTTCAAATATATTTATCCCTAATCGCCTTCTTGGTCAACTGTACGTAAGAAGATGGGGGACTTAAACTTCACCATAGAATTTTCTTTCCCCAAATCCTGATGAAATGAACAAAAACTAGTAAAAGCCAGTAAATAAATGATGAAAATAGACAGACAAAAAGTTCCACAATAAAGTAAAATAAAGAGATAAAATCTAATGAAATCATGTTCAAAACCCAAAGCTAAGGAAGGAAACAAGATTCATTTTTTTGAATATTGTAAGAAAAACAAAAAGAATTGCAGTTTCTTAAACTGCCTTATTCCTCTATAAACCATCCTGGTAAAATTATAAAATTGTATGAAATTCCCATTAACATCTCCAAATATAATACATAGAGGAAAAAAACGTGCTTTTCTTTTCTCTAGTCTGGCTGAGGAATAGTGGAAACTACTGACAGCTAGAAAAGGGTAAAATGTGGTAAATTGAACAGGGCTAATTCTCTCTAGAAAATTAAAGACTATAAACCTACATATTGAATTGGGGAAATGACCCGAAGCCCAATGGTACCCTTCCATGTGAATAGGATATATCACTAAATTAATTGAAATGAACACTGCTAACGGAAATTTAACAAAGTCAATGTGTTCTAATAAAGACTGCATATGGCCTGAAGTTAAGCTATTGAAATTCAAGGATAAAAATAGATAAAGATAGAATTTTTTTGACAACTAGACCAATAAATATCACCTAAAAGCAGGAAAAATTAGGCTGGTCTCCAGTTTCTCCATAGTAACAAAGTCACAAGAAAATGGAGCACTGTCTTCAAAGTATTGCAGAAAAGAAAATATGACCCAGAAATATTATTGACAGTCACAATGTCATTCTAGCATGAGCATGAGAGAACTTAGGAGATATGAACTCTACATTTAAAGAACAGAAAAATTTCTTGATAAAAATAATTAGACATAATATTAGAGATTAATCAAAATCATTAACTCAGAACTCGATGCTATCATTTCTTCCCATGAGCATCAAAACAATCTATATATAGAAATAATAATGATAAAATATTAATAACATTGTGTTAATTGTTACTAGATACCTGGCAGTTTTCTAAAAATGTTCTTCAGCAAATCCTCTCAAAACCTTATAATGTAGACACTATTATCATCTGCTTTTCATGGAGGAGGGAAACGGATGTGTTAAGTACTTGGAATAACTAGTTTAAAGCATTGGAAGAGGTGGAGCAATTGGTTTGATTCCAGAAGGAGTCACACGATGCTCACCGTTTTCTCTGCTACAACTCACTGCCTGAGGGCCCCACCACCTTGGGCATTCCAGTTACAGAGCACACCATGGTCATCATAAACCCGGCTCACGACTGTCAGGGAAGCTATTTTGCCTTTTGATACATTGAGTTTTATTAATTTTTTATTTATTTATTTTTTATTGAATCTCAGCTCATACAAATCCAAAGATATTATACATTACATTTTAATTTGACTTAATTTAGATCACTTAGGGTAAAGGCACTACTAGTATATTTACTAGTATATTTTTCAATTTATTATTGTTCTCTTTGTCATAGCTTTTCTCTCTTGCCATCTTTTGGATTAATACTATATTTATTGTATTTATTCAATTTTCTGTGCTATTAGTTTGTGAATAATACATCTGCCTACTATTATTTCAGTGATTACCCTCCAGATTGAAATGTGCAGCCTGGGCATTGTTGGGAGCCTACGGTGGGAGCCCTAGACAGTCGCATCTGGGGGTGATGGGGGACGGTGACTATCTGACAGGGGGCAGAGCTCACGCGGCGATGCAAGCGATGGGGAGTAGCTGTAAATAGAGATGAAGCTTCGCTCACTCACCCGCTGCTCACTTCTTGCTCTGTGGCTTGGTTCCTAACAGGCCACAAACTGGCACTGGTCCGTGGCCCGGGGATTGGGCAGCAGTGTTAGCATATATAATTATATGTAACGTATATATGTTCTATATTCCATGCCATCCTACAAAACCCCCAGCTGTAAAGCTCTTCCCTATAAGGCTCCTATGGAACGAGGCCCTTAAGATTCTTAGAAGCCCTGTAGTTTCATGCAGAGGATCTGAGAGGCATTCCCTGAGGATATTTTTAGGTTTTTTCTGAAAAATTTTATGACTCCATTAACTATTTCTGGTGTCTTAACATGGTCCTGAGATTTAATCTCTGTTAATTTGAGAATATTTTTTCATGAGGATAGGCTAGAAATGAGAAAC
Organism: Avahi laniger; assembly: GCA_963575035.1. Lineage (NCBI taxonomy): Eukaryota > Metazoa > Chordata > Mammalia > Primates > Indriidae > Avahi > Avahi laniger. The sequence continues at coordinate 16,321 of CAUYSK010094606.1, read as the reverse complement.
GATTTTATTTTACAACCCAAGATGTCCTGGCTTTTCACATTTAAACACTTCTTTATGCCATGTCGCTCCTCTCATGTTTCATCTTAGGTGATGAGAAGGTGCCAGATGGCACTGAAATATCCTGCCTGGAAACCTTCTCTAGGCCATCGAGTTTAAGAGGCACTTTTCCTATTGTCCACATTAGTGGAGATGACAGCGTTGCCCATCATTCTGCCTCTGCGTAACATGGAACGTCTTTTCTCCCCCGTCCGGTAACATTTACCCTCCTTTAAATCTACACTAACGGCCTCCTGGGACTCTTTTACCATATCTGCAATGATATCCTCAGGACAGACTTTACACTTTCACCTGCTTTCTAATCCCAACACCTATGTCCCAGATGTAAGCACTCATTTCTGGTATCAAATTCTGCTCCATTCATTACGGCTGCATAAAAAGCACCTCAAAATGCAGTTTAAATCAACACAAATCATTTATTTTAGTGACAGACCTATAATTTGGGCAGCACTGAGCTGGTTCAGCTCATCTCTGCTTTACCTGGTGTCAGCAGGAGTCAGATTGATTCAGGACGAGGGGATTCACTTTAAAGGTGGCTTGCCCACGTGGCTGGCATGATGACACAGCTGGCGGCCCATCCAGGGTTCAGTTTCTCTCCACGTGGGTATCTCAGTGGGTTGTTTGGGCTTCTAGATGGCACGAGGCCTGGGTTCTACGAGTGAGCATCCCAAGAGAATTAGGCAGGAACCTACTATCATTTATGATTTAGCTTCAGAAGTCATACAGTGTCACTTTAGAAATAATCACCAGTCCACCCAGGTTCGAGGGGGGAGGGGTAATATATATCCCACCTTTCAATACTAAAATTGTCAAAGTCTTATTTTAAGAAGAGCATGTTGGGCCGGGCACAGTGGCTCATGCCTGTAATCCTAGCTCTCTGGGAGGCCGAGGTGGGTGGATTGTTTGAGCTCAGGAGTTCGAGACCAGCCTGAGCAAGAGTGAGACCCTGTCTCTACTAAAAATTAGAAAGAAATTAATTGGACAACTAAAAATGTATAGAAAAAATTAGCCGGGCATGGTGGCACATGCCTGTAGTCCCAGCTACTTGGGAGGCTGAGGCAGGAGGATTGCTTGAGCCCAGGAATTTGAGGTTGCTGTGAATAGGCTGACGCCACGGCACTCACTCTAGCCTGGGCAACAGAGTGAGACTCTGTCTCAAAACAAAAAAAAAAAAAAAGAAGAGCACATTGAATGGGAGATTGTTGCAGTCTGTCACACACCCTTGTTCCACTTGGCAGTTAAAGGGTACACCTGGATTTTGCTATTTGAGGATAAATAGTGCTACAATTATCATTTTAATGAATACTTTAGAAGAACAGATGTTTATATTTATGTGATCACCTAGAAGTATAACTACTAGGTGTTAGGATTTGTGTATGATTAGCTTTAGAGGATACTGCCAAACCATTTTCAAAACTGGATTACAGGTTTAGCTCATTTATTGTGCCTTGCAGATATCGTGTTATTTACAAATTGAAGATCTTCAGCAACCCTTGTGGGGCCTATCAGCACCATTTTTCCAAGAGCACTTCCTGTCTGTGTCACACTGTGGTAATTCTAGCAGTATTTCAGACTTTTTCATTATTATTATATCTGTTATGGTGATGTGAGATCACTGATCTTCTATATTACTATTGTATTAATAATTGTTTCGGGGTGCCAAGAACCATGCCCATATATAAGACAGCAAAATTAATCTACAAATGTGTGTGTGTTCCGACTGCTCCACCCACCGGCCATTACCCATCTCCCTCCTTCTCTTCAGGGCTCCCTATTCCTGAAATACAAGAATATTGAAATTAGGCCGATTTATAATCCTGCGATGGCCTCTAAGTGTTTAAGTGAAAGGCAGAGTTGTACGTCTCTCACTTTAAGTCAAAAGCTAGAAATGATTAAGCTTAGTGAGGAAGGCATGTTGTAAGCTGAGATGCCAGACAGCCAAGTTGTGAATACAAAGGAAAGGTTTTTGAAAGAAATGAAAAGTGCTACTTCAGTGAACACACAAATGGTGAGAAAGGGAAACAGCCTTATTAAGGATATGCAGAAAGTTTCAGTGGTCTGGGTAGAAGATCACATTGGCAACAATGTTCCCTTAAGCCAAAGCCTAATCCCGGACAAGGCCCCAACTCTCTTCAATTCTATGAAGACTGAAAGTGGTGAGGAAAATGTAGAAGAAAAGTCTGAAGCTAGGAGAGGTCGATTCATGAGTTTTAAGAAAAGAAGCCATCTTCATAATATGAAAGTGTGAGGGACATAGCAAGTGCTCATGGAGAAGCTGCAGAAAGTTATCCAGAGGCTCTAGCTGAGATCACTGATGAAGGTGGCGACACTGATTTTCAGTGTAGATGAAACAGCTTCCCGCTGGAAAAAGGTGCCATCTAGGACTTTCATAGCTAAAGGGGAGAAGTCAATGCCTGGCTTCAAAGCTTTAAAGAACAGGCTCACTGTCTTGTTAAGGACTAATGCAGCTGCTGACATTAAGTTGAAGCCAGTGCTCACTTACCATTCCAAAAACCCTAGGGCCTTTCAGAATGATGATAAATCTGCTCTGCCTGTGCTCAATAAATGCAACAACAAAGCCTGGATGACAGCACATCTGTTTACAGCATATGTACTGAATATTTTAAGGCCACTGTTGAGACCTACTGCTCAGAAGAAGAGATTCCTTTCAAAAGATTTGTGCTCACTGACAATGCTCCTGATGACCCAAGAGCTCTGATGGAGATACACAAGGAGATTTAGGTTGTTTTAATGCTTGCTAATACAACATCCTTGAACCTTTGTTTTTCTGGGAATATCATTACTTTCTCCTTATTTTTTAAGAAAATGTAAAATTGCAGTGAGTCCTTATTTATTCTGAGTGAACCTTCCAACTACTCTCTATTCTTCTTTTTTTTGAACATATATTAACATGTTTATACAAATCTAACCCAAAGAAAATTAAACACCATTTCATATTTCACAACGTTTCCTGCATGGTGTTAATGCACCGAATGAGTTTAATATGTCTCTCTTACACTTCCAGTGGCCCTAATATTTAAAAAGCTAGTTTGAGGTCAAAAAGACTGGATTTAGAAATTTGATATTGGAAGTTTGTCAAATATTAAAGGCTTAAAACACTTGTTGTGGTAAAACATTTGTTGTCATAAAATCAACTATTTTATTCCTATAAGACACCTATATAATCAAATAGCTCTATAAGTTCAGTGATAATTTGTTCGTTTGAGGTATTACGCAGCACCCATTAATTAAATAATGAAAATGAAACACCATAGCAACAGAATCAGGTAAAAAGAGTTTAAAAATTGAAGTATTTCCCTAAACTTGTAGTAAAAGGTATCATCTTTACAAATTTTTTTGAGACATTTTCTTTTTTATCAGTTAGCTGACAGTTAAATACAATAGTAGCTTTTATTATAAGTATGATACCATTATAGCTATTAGTGGTTGAAGGGATATTGTTCTCTGTGATAATAATTTACATTTGTTTTTGCAATCTTGTCCATTTGATATGTTCATAAAAGTTATGGACATTCTTGCCACAAATAATGAAATAAATATCAAATGTTATAGCTACACAGAAAAATGTATATACAATTTCAATGAGTCCATTTACCCTACTAAATTATACCTAAACAAAAGTAGACCTTGGACAAAGATTAAATTGTAACTACCAATTATTCAATTGCTCTTTGCTGTGTAGCACACACCATCCCAATAAATAAACAAAATGAGTGTAATAATTTAACAGATGCTTCTATTATAATTTTAAAATCTTTTTCTTTTAGGAACAATCTCTATATAATTTTTACATAGTTATGGAAGTAAATTTAATTTTATTATTTTAAGTATTTTCAAATATTATGAAAAATATGTATTAATAAATATTAAAATGATATGACATGACATGATTGGAAAGTTACCTTTTATAGTATGATTTTTAAATAAATTATTATGTCTATTTTGAGGCATAAAGTTTACAGAAGCCTAAAAATGTTATTTGTTTAAAAAGATAGACAAATACAATTGATTAAGCTGAAAACTAAGATACAAATCCATTAGATATATAGTGTATAAACACCTCATACTTTATACATTGGTAGCAATTATAATTGTGTTGCTTTTCTGTTAGTTGGAGATAGCATACTTGTTACATTTTCACTGAACATTTTTTCTCATCAGTATTCATCACTTAATAGAATACTTCACCTGAATCTTTTCTTGGAAGAATAGTTTATTGGAAACTGTGCTTGCTAAATCTCTCTTACAATCAGAGAAGGTAACAGAAGTCTTTTTACAGATTAATGGACCAAAATGTTATCTAGGTAAGATGAATTATGAAATGAGGACTGTATATTCATGAATTCTAATCCAATAAATATCGCACTAGTTTTTGCTGTGACTCTTGCCAACATCATAAAGACATCATAAAAACATATAAAAAGATAAAACAAACTAAAAGTATCTCAATTCCATCAAAAGGAAGTTTGTTAATTTTGGTAGTTTCAAGTAGCCTTTATACAAATTTTTCCCATATGAAAACAGTCCAAAATATTTACCTTAAGACTTGCAAAGCCCTAGCTTACTTCTTTGGTATCATCACTGTCATTAACCCCTTCCATTCCACCATCCACAGTAACATTTTACTTTGTGTAGTTATTTTTTTTTTAATTTCCAAATAATATATTTTTTTAATTTTTTTATTTCATTTTTAGGTTTCAAAAGTTTAATGAGCTCACTGTTCTCATTCTATCTCTCTCTCCCCCTCTCCCTCTCTGTCTTTCTCTCTTGGCTTTCCTAATATTACTCTTTCCTTACCCAAATAGTAGCAATAAACTCACTGCATTTTGTGTTCTTGCTTCCTTTTCCATAAACTATGTACTGAGTGAGGGAGAGACCATGTCCTCTTGCTTGTCATTATATCTCCAATGTTTAGAACAGTAGCTGATACATGATAGTCATTCAACAAACATTTGTTGATAAGTAACATAAAATATGACTAACGCATACAATATTTCTAATCAGAGCATTAATATAGTATTCAGATAAACTTCCCTGATTAACATGTGTCTTTATATTTGAAATGTTTGCAACGATTCTGGAGAGAAAAGAGAATATTACTTGTGTTAAAACATTATTTTCATAGGAGTCTCAGAAAAACATCTGATCATTGGATGCTATTCTCCATTAACTATTTTAGGAGTGCTAGACATTTTGAAAATTCAGAGTAACAGAATATATTATTATGCATATCAGTCTCTACCTTATTCAAATATTTGATACAATGTATAAGAGAATTTGAATATCATGTGTAAGAGGGTTTAAATGTTTTTATAATATTCTGATGTTAAAGGTTAAGATCTGGTTGCTAAACCAACTGAAAGCAATATTATCTTTAAAAAATATTTATAAGTATCAGTTTTATAGCAGCATAAGTCAGATTCTAGCTATGATAACTTTATCTCCAGTGATCCATTGAGGGCAGAGAGTTTCATGATGATATGTTCATTCTCTGCATTCAAATCACTGCATTTGTAACACAGATCTTTATATATTTGCTGACAAATCTTCTTTATAATTATAATTACACTTTAATATTTTATTGTATTAAATACGTCAAATAAATATAAATATTTGCAGAACAATAACTTAATAAACTAATGTGATTTTGTGTCTGAAATCTTCTGAATAATTTAATTTTCTATGTAACAATAGTATAATGACTCTATACTATAATAATAGTCAATTATTATTATCACATGGTATATATATTATATACAATATTATTATATTAAAAATATTCAAAATAATAGCCTGTTGTGATCATTGTAATGAACATGTTTAAACTTTATTTCATGAATCAGATTCATTATTTTATTTAGTGATTTTACTTTCTATAGTATATGTGTAAATGCTGTAAACTCAGAATATTCTTGGGCTTACCTCTTCCTGAATAAATCACACGTACCACCATGATTTTATTAATAAACCACCATTATTAGTGTGTGCGTGCGTGTGTGTGTGTGTGCGTGTGTGTGTGCATGCATGTATGGGGGAATTGCCTTTTCTAAAAACAGTGTACTGTCTATTCTGACATTTACTCTAAAAAAAACTAGTCTCCGGATGTAGAGAACACAGCCCTGGTATTAACGGGAGGCCGGAGGGGAACAGGCAAAGTACGAGGCAGGACATGTAGACATGGCAAAGGGGGAGGCAGCTGGGTGTGTATAAGAACGAGTTACCGGTCAGAAGGGAGCAGAGTGGAGTGTATGTCAGGGAGGTTGTCCTAAAAAAGGGTTTTAAAAGTTGTGGTTAAGAAACAATATGTACCTTGACATTTTAAAATTTGGTTTATATAAACTTTAAATAGGCACAGGGACATTTTATCCTTTAACCATAAATCTATGCCAAGTAGAGTTCATAAAACTGCTATGGGAAGTCCTCACTTGTCACCACGACGCATTCTTAGAAACCTTACTGTAGAGCAGATTGTTATAAAAATTTTATATTTCCTCACAGGAACAATGTTATAATTTGATGTTATATGGTAGACCAAGCATCAAGTAAATCACAGACATGACTGAAAATATGTCATAAAGTCACATACAACTATAAATCTGTGTAATAATTTTAAATGATAAAATTATGCTCCATGATCTATGCAATGGGTGTAAATGTACCGTATACTCTGATAATTCACAGGCCCCAGTGCATCATAAAATGAAAGTAGGATATTTAAAAATACAATTCTACTGCATTATAAATTTGACCTATCCATAAGATTTACTTAATTTAATTTTCCTCTATTACTTTGTACTTTCTCTTCTCTTAGCACCCCCCTACTCTATTACTACAGCCCATACACGTCTGAAACAGGCACTACATTAAATGTGAATTTTAATAGATCGTCAGATCCATCCCCCCTACAGAATAATTATACATGTTGAAACTGGGATGTATCTCAGACCAAAATGCGGCAAATATGAAATGGCTATTTGGAAGCCCTATTCCTGAATGCAAGAGGGCATGCCGGTGCTACTGTTTATGTACATTCATTACATGGTTGGTTGGTTTTTTGTTGTGTTCTGCCTTTTGAAAGTTAATGGCATAGAGGAAAGAAAGAAATTTATCTTTGAGTGATTTTGAAAAAATATATGCAAGTATCTCAATCTCTTTTTCTCTCCGGTATGTTCAAGGAAGTGCTATTGCCAAATAGTAGGCAGGAAGTGGCAAGCTGAGGAATTGTTTATTTGGAATATATGAGAAGTAGGTCAACTCCCAATAATAGTTGAGAAGTCTGCTGCTAAGTAAACTCTTATTAAGGGTTGTCTAAACAGAAAGTAGATTTGGATGGAGGATCTGAAGGACATGCACAATTTCAGTATTGTTAAGAGTAATCAAGGTGCTAGCCAAATGAATTGGTGATCTAGAAATTATGAGAACTGAGAGAGAATGCTGAAGCTCACTTCTATCCACAGAGGGGAACATCTCCTGAGGAGCTTTTTGTTCCAGCTTCAGCTGCTACTGCTCTCTTTCTGCCTAATTGTGCTTCCCTTGGCAAGAATGAATTGCCTTGGGATGGAGCATGTTTTCACTGAAAGTATTCAGAAAATGAGCAATTATTGTAGAATTGCAAACACAAAACAATAAAATACAATTGAGAATTTGCTGTCATGGTCTCACACAAAAGTATGACTGCTATTCTTCTGCCCAAGATAGCACAGGATCTGTGTGATTTGAAGGCTTGGATTTTTCTTAACCTGGACTAGATTTAAAATGAACTGAATTTTATTTATTTATGTACTATTTTTTAAATTTCAAAACATTAAGGGAGTACAAATGTTTTCATTACATGAGTACCTTGTACAATGCTAAAGTCAGAGCTTTTGGTGTGCTCATCAACAGAATAGTGTTCGTTATACCCAATAGGTAAGTTTTTTCCCTGATCTCCCCACATTTCCTCCTCCTTGGTTTCCAATGTCCTTTATATCTCTTTGTGTCTGTGTGTACCCATCATTCAGCACCCACTTATTAGCGAGAGCATATAGTATTTGGATTTCCATTCTTTGAGATACATCATTTAGAATGATGGTTTCCAGTTCCATACAAGACGCTACAAACAACATTATTGCATTCCTTTTTATGGCTGAGTAGTACTCCACGGTGTGTGTGTGTGTGTGTGTGTGTGTGTGTGTGTGTGTACACGCTAATTTTCTTTATTCACTCATAAATTGATGGGCACTTAGGTTGGTTCTACATCTTTGCAGTTGTGAATTGTGCTGCAATAGACATTCAAGTGTAGGTGTCTTTTTGATAAAATGACTTCTTTTCCTTTGAGTAGATACGCAGAAGTGGGAGTGCTGGGTTAAATGGTAAGACTACATTTATTTCTTTGAGGAATCTTGATATTGTTTTCCATAGAGATTGTATTAAATTGCAGTCCCATCAACAGTGTATAAGTGTTCTTTTCTGTCTGTATCAACGCCAGCAACTGTTGTTTTTTGACTTTTTCATAATAGCCATTCTGATTGGAGTAAGGTGGTATCTCATTGTAGTTTTAATTTGCATTTCTCTGATGCTTAGTGATGTTGAACATTTTTTCCTATATGTTTGTTGGTAATTTGTCTATGTTCGTTTGAAAAACTTACATTCATGTCTTTTGCCCAATTTTTGACAGAGTTGTTAGTTTTTTCTTGCTTATTTGTTTGAGTTTTTTGAATATCTTTGATTTTGGATATCAGTCCTTCGTGTGTTTGCAAATATTTTCTCCCATTCTGTAGGTTGTCTATTTGCTCTGTTGATTATCTCCTTTGCTGCACAGAATCTTTTTAATTTAATTAAGATCCATTTATTTATTTTTGTTGTTGCTGTATTTGCTTTTGGGATCTTAGTTACAAATTCTTTCCCTGAGCCGGTGTGTAGAAGAGTTTTTCCTATATTTTCTTCTATAATTTTTATAGTTTCATACCTTACATTTAAGTCTTTTATCCATCTTGAGTTAATTTTTGTGTATGGTGAGAGATAGGGGCCCTGGTTCATTATTCTGCATGTGGCTGTCCAATTTTCAAACCACCATTTATTGAATAGGGCATCCTTTCCCCAGTGTATGTTGTTGTCTCCTTTGAGAAAGATCAGTTGCTCGTAGATATTAATATATAGTTTTATTTCTGGGCTCTCTATTCTGTTACATTGGTTTATGTCTCTACTTTTATACCAGTACTGTGCTGTTTTGGTTACCATATCCCTGTAGTATAATTTGAAATCAGGTAATGTGATGCCTCTAGATTTATTCTTTTTGATCAAGATTGCTTTGGCTATTCAGGCTCTCTTTTGGCTCCAAATGAAGCTTCAGATTATTTTTTTTAGATCTGGAAATACGACATTATTGACAGTATTTTGATGGGGATTGCATTTAATTTGTAAATCACTTGGGGACGTATAGAGATTTTAATAATGTTGATTCTGCCAGTTCATAAGCAAGAGATGTTTGCCAGTGGAGGGGGGTTTGGAGGGTTGCATGTCACCCAGTCACAGGGTGTGTGAGAGTGCCTGCCCTCCTGCTCCCTCTCTGGCCTGGCACGGGTAATGGGAAGGCAGTTGCAATGGAGCCAACCCCTCTGCAGACCAGGTGCCTGGGGGCTGAGAGCACAGGGTGGTATCTGTTGCAGTGACCTGAGAGCAGAAGATGGCGGGAATCCACTGTGCCCGTTCTCTGGTGTAATGATGCTGCACAGTCTCTAACCAGCCTCCTGATCAGTTCAGAGGCCTGCTGTGATGGTGGTGGTGGGGGCATCACAACTCATGTTGCAGTGTCCATGGGGGAGTGCAGAGTCCCAGGGATCTCTTCCCTAACCATTCCCCACACATGGACATTTCCCCCATTACCTTTTGATCTTACCTAGCAGATCACCCTGTGTTTCTCTCCCATGATTTGGATGTCTCTGGATGATTCACAATGCTCTCTCTGAGATGGTCCATCCACAAGTGAACTTCTACTCACAACCTTTGATCCTCTCCTTGAAAGCAGTGGGTGCAAGTTGCTTCTAGTCTGCCATTTTAGCTCTCTCTCTACCTCAATTTTAAAAGCAAGAGTATCTGAGAAATTTGATAATGCTGGATTTGTCCAAAGGGGTGAGTTCTCATGGGTTACAGGAGGGCAGAGTACCAAATCTGAGTACAGAATGGGAATTTGTAGAGGAGAAAATGTAAAGTGACATATGCTACTAGTAAAAGGAAACTATACCCTACTCCAATGCAACACTGCAGAAGTGGCTGGACCTGTGAGTATCTAATTCATTATTTTTCATTGCTAAGATAATGTGTGTTCACAGATAATTTTTTTCTATCTCTAGTTCACTCTCAAGAATCCCTAGTTATTTTGTTTAATATTGATTGGGATAGTCTCTTGGAGATTTTTAGATACTTCCATTTTTAAAAGATATTCATTCTGAGGAAAGTTGTATTTGTGTTTCAGAAAGATAATTTAAAATAGATTCTTATATGTTCCCAAATATTCATTAACAAATATTTGGATGTGAAATAATGCTAAATTCACTAAACAGAAAAGTAAAGGAAATAACTATTTTACCAAAATATTCTACATCCTAAATAAACACTGGAAACCACTCCTGTGATTCCCCTGCATCTATAACTTACTGTGATATTATATGGTACCAAATGTCTTCATTTTAGGCTCTAAGTGTATTTCAAAGGACCCTTTAGTCTCTTTTCTTTCTTGATCAATATGCTCTTACTATTTCTCACTCAGCTATTTCTCCCTCTAACACATTCAAACAAAGCAAGAACAATGTATCTTTAATATTTTCTGACATCAGCCATTCCTAGTCTCTTATCTCTTTAATTTTACCTACTTGAGACAATTTGACTAATAAATATGCTCAAATTTTACCCGTCTCCCAATTTAAATACACACACACATGCACGTGCGTGTACACAAACACACACACACACACACACACACACACACAAAGACTGAAAAATAATTTTAAAAATTCTTAACCTTTCCCCAGACACCAGTTTCCCTGTTTGTCACAAACCAGCAAAGGACAGGTCTGCAGGTTCTGCCTCTGCCTTCAGTTCTCACCAGAGTGCAACTTCATCCCTTCTGGTTTCTGGCTTTCTCAAAAGTTTTTTACTCTAGTAGTTGACAGAGTCAATCAATCATTCACATTTCTCCTCTTCTTTTTCTTCTCTGAAACATTTTACACTGTCAACACTTCTTTGAAATTCTGTGATCTTCTCTCACAATGTGTCTCATACTCCTTGTGCTTCTAATGCCGGCTTTTCAGCTTTTTCCAACTCCCTGACGTGGGTATCCCCCTCATATTTTGCACCTGTTTGTTCACGTTTTCCAGCGTACTCACCCTTAGCGATCTCATCTACACACAATTGTTTTTGGTTTCTTCACAGAGCTGGGTCCCCAAATGTGCATCCTGGGGCTACTTCTCTAAGACTCATATTTCCCTAATGCCTGCTGGGAATTTCTGCCTAAAATATGTTTCTTGCTTTCTTCTTGCTATGCCAGTCTAAATCCCACCTGTTCTCTAAAACTCAGTTGAGATATCAACCCCAGTGTGAAATCCTCCAGTTTGAATAAACTCTCCTTTAGTTGAGGTACTTTGGATCTATTTTTAGAATATATCACATCTATTCTTACATTTGTTTAGTAAATGTGTTTATAATGCTACAATAGTATTTTAAAATCTATTGACAGAAAAGAAACAACTTCAAAAAAGTAAAGTCATTAAGTATTCAGTTAGAAACTATTTTAGTAATATGCTTATGCGTATATTTTAAAGTTAGACTAATATAAATGGCCCAGGGTTTTTTTCATTAGGGTTTGTGAAAATGCTAACAGTGTTAAAATAGAATGACCTTAAAAGCTAACAATATGACAAAATTGGCTTAATTTTGGAAATATATATGCTGTCTCCAAAGAGTTATATTTATTGCATATATTTGGTCAATATATTTAGTATTGAATCATATAGTTTTTAACATTAAAATGTAAGCAAGGCACATTCCTTTAACATAAAAAGGAAACCAGCTCTCGGTAAGATACATATGCTTCACAGAGATTTTCAGTTATTAATGTTGTTACAAAATTTACATTTTAATAGCACCACAAGAATCAGGATATGTGCAAAGGTAGTTTCCATAAAGAATCGGTAGTGACCATACATTGCAAAATGCAGGGCTGCCTTTTCGTTCTCCCTATGTTCATTTTTATCTTAGTGTTCTGATGCTATTTTACTGTGTTAAAAAAACAAAACAACGACAAACACACATCATATTTACTGCTAATTCAAATCTTTGTTTATATCTTTGTCTGGTTTTTCATTCTATCCTAATATGCTAATTCATTAATTCAACATGGTATAATATTATATTGTGAATGTCAATAGCCCAATGGCATCTTCATGTGAGTTCAAACTAAAGGCATCCTATCTCAATGTGCTTTACTTCCAATTGTTGTAATATTGATTTTATTGGAACATACATGTTATTGCTATCAGATAATTGTAATATAGAAATATATCTATGAATGAATGACACCTCCTTAAATGTGGTACACTTACACAATACACAACCCCCACAAGAGTATGCAAAAGCTATGGGCTATGTAAAATTTTGAAGATTAAACTTCTCTGAGTCTGTTTTCTAATTTCTTCAATGAGAATGGTATTTATCTCAGGGAGTTTTTGTAAACATATGCAAAAGTATTATATCATAGCATTTAGCATACCATCATTACTCAGTAAATCTCAGTTTTCTATTTTTTCTACGTGTACTTAAAAACTTTGAGTAGACTTACTTTCTCCTAGAATGTTCTCCTAATGTTCTAGCCCAGGAATCAGTCAACTTTTTCTATACAGTGCCAGATAGCAAATATTTTAGGCTTTGCAGGCCCTATACTCTCTGTTGTGACTACTCAACTATTAAATCACTAAAGTAGCCAAACTAGTCAATGTGCAAATCAATGAGTGTGACTATACTCTAATAAAATTTAATTTACAAACAAAGAAAACCCTCAAACTAGACAGCATGATTTGGCCCATCAGTGATAGTTACTGACCACTCCTCCAGGACACACTATCTTATTTTTTTTTAATACCTAACGGAGTTATGTTCATCTATTTTCATTTTTTTAGTCCTTGATTCAGAAAAGAATTTCAAAGTAAGAAACATTTTACGTACTTCTCCTAAAGCTCAGTTTTTGCTTATATCAAGGCTGAAGTTAGGAAAAAATTACCTCCTGAAAGCCTCTCCTTCTTGACTGTATGTATCTCTCAAGTTCTTTGTTTCCTTTCTTCCTTATCTCTGGTGCTAACTGATGATTTTTCTTCCTATCTGTTGGGGAGAAAATACATTTAATTATTTTCTGTTGACATTCATTATTTAGGTATTATTCCTGTGAAATAAAAATAAAAATAAGATCCTAAGCCCCTCTGACAGATTGAATGCACCCCTCATGGCCAAGGAGACTCCAGAAACACTTTAAAATTAATTTTCCCAGCCACAAAAAGACAGAGGTCAGTCATGCTTCAGTATAGTATATCGCCTTCCTCTGTAATGTTTATAAAAGTATTTCCTAAGAGTTAAACATAAACCAACTCTGGAGAAATAAAGGATGTAAGATTTGTTCCATTCCTGACTTCAGCCAGTTGCTGGATGCTACAGCTAGATTCCCTACCCTTCTTGTGGTTTCCAGGGGCCCCTGACTTGTTTCACCACATTTCTTTCTGATAAAGTTTTTCTTTCCACAGACTGGTTCTGGCCAGTTTACAGAGGCTGTGCACAAGATGCTTCTGTGTCCTTTGCTTCAGCTTTTGCTGTATAGAGCCTAATTTTAATGCATTTAAATGTTAAGTCTCCAACCCAAAGTGAACATGGGATGTACTTATTAATGACATACGTGTTTGCTTACCACTCATGCACACAAACCCCCTTCATGAATATGTATAGCTCCTCATGTAACCTATTAAATACATATATTTAGCCAACTAGTTTAGTATAAAACTCCTGTTCTACCCTTGCTCTAATGAATGCCTGCTTTTTGGTATCAAAGTATCTGCTTCCCAACCTTTGGACTGCAGCTCTTTTGATGAAATAAAGCTCTCCTTTCCAAATGTACATATTTTGTGATTTTTAAGTAAACCTTTTTTTCACTTTCTCTCATTTTCATGAACAAATTTTACAAATCTACTTTAGGTGAGAGGTCTCAAACTTTATTTTTTAAAGTTATCTTTTCTTTTTAATTAAATGAAATCTCTCAAGGCAAAATTCTTCATGTTATGGGATACTCAGCATGTATGGCATGCCTTTTGTGGCTTTTCAACAATTCTACATTCTGATGGTCTATGTCCCTATGAATTGTTGCTTGACCAAAATTATAAAATCTGTTATTAATGGTTAGAGCTGCTGTTCTACAGGCACCATTAACTTAAGTTTGAGGCCTGAAGCAATCTTCAAAAGAAGGCTTTGGAACAATGTAGGTATTCTACCGTACATCACAGAACAGAACCTAATTTAGCTTTCATAATGAAAACAACTATCACCGTTCTGAAGTTTCCCAGCCCTGGGCAGAGATGTGTACTGAACTCCATCAATGTGAAATAAAAAGTTACTTTGCTATTTTTAATAGTGTCCTTTACTTAAAAGGGCATTTGCTGCTTCTTACTCATTCTTCCCTCAAAATTGGTTTGTTTCTTTATTTCAGTCTTATTATTGGCATAGAAAAAAATCCAATGCATATTAAAAAAAGAAAACCGAAGTCAAACCAATAATCTTCAAGACATATGAAACTACTATATGCCAACCAGCATGGCATAAAGTAAAATATATTTCAAACATTAGGAATAGACAGAGAAAGGTTTGAACACACCACCTGCGCTATATTGTTGATCACACTGACTTAAAGGAAGGACACAAAACATACCTAGTTAAGTATTACAACTTTGCTTTAAAATAATAAAAAATATAGAGAACATGCAAGATATAAATTTAAGTGAAATTCAAAGCAAGATATTCTTTTATTGGAATTTTTACCATTACACTGGAAGGAATTCGAAGACTTATGAACACAAAACAAGTTTGCGTTAATTATCACAGTGTGATATCAGAATCCCTTATATACGCCTGAGGCTGTATCCCTACTACCCCACTTACAGTGGGATTACACCCCAATAAACCCATCATGAGGTGAAAACATTGTAAAGTTGAAAAAATATTTAATGTACCTAACCTACCAAACGTCATAGCTTAGCGTAGCTCACCTTAAACACGCTCAGAACACTTACATTAGCCTAAATTGAGCAGAATCATCTAACACCAAGTCTGTGTTATGATAAAGTGTTGAATATCTCATGTAATTTTACTGTAAGCTATACCAAAGGTGAAAAACAGAATGGCGGTATGTACACTCAAAGTATGATTTCTAATGAATATGTATCATTTTTGCACTATCGTAAAGTCAAAAAATTGTAAGTTGAACCATTGTTGAGTTGGAGAGCATCTTTTTGTATCACGATGTATACAACTTTGATTTGGAATCATTTTCATGCTCAACTATTCTACTTTTTGCTCTCTACAAGTAGTTATTATTTCAGATCATGTCACATAACTTGCTTAGCTCAATGTTTCTTTACTTCTTTCATGGATTATACTCAGTTACAGGAAAAATTTGTTCCCAAACTCATTACACATTTGTAAAAAGTAGAGCTATTTGATTCATTCTCAGGTAAATAAACAGGAAAAATATGCAAAATACACAAACAAGTATTGGGACACTGGGAAAAAAGACATCTAAAAATTTTTAAATTATAATTGCTGTCTAAACACTAATAAAATTATCATGATGGATAAATTATATTTTTATCTTTATTGTATCAATTTTTGAAATGAATATTAATCTTAGAAAACATAATCAAAACCTTTTCTGATAAAAATCCCTTTCAGCTCTGAGAGTCTATAAATCTGAGGCCAATGCATAGCACTAAAGCAATTTCTGGAAGGAGCTTACAAACGTTCACCGCACTCAGGAACTTCGGGTCTTCCCAGATAGTTGCAGGAAATCCTTAGCCCGTCATTACTGTTCCTACAGCTAGTTCAGGATAGTCTGAAAGTCAGGCACTTTCCAACAAGAGATTTCTGGCTTCTCATTCCACAAAAACTCTTATAATTGGCCGGGCGCGGTGGCTCACGCCTGTAATCCTAGCTCTCTGGGAGGCCGAGGTGGGCGGAT
>CAUYSK010094605.1:0-10645 GCA_963575035.1 Avahi laniger | reverse complement strand
CCCCCCGATGGTGTGCTTCGCATTGTTTGTGTATGCATATACTCGTCCCCTCCTCACCCTTCCCCCTCCCCCTGCCCGACATCCAATAAATGTTATTCTTATATGTGCATTTATGTGTTGATCAGTTAATACCAATTTGATGGTGAGTACATGTGGTACTTGTTTTTCCATTCTTGGGATACTTCACTTAGTAGAATGTGTTCTAGCTCTTTCCAGGAGAATACAAGAGGTGCTATATCACCATAGACTTTGTTTTTTAGAGAATATTTAGGTTTACAGCAAAATTGAGAAGGGACACAGATTTCCTACATCTCTCTGGCCTCACACATGCATAATCTTCCCCATTATCAACATTGCCCACCAGAGTGGTACCGGTTGTTACAATGGATGAACCTGCACTGACACATCATTATCACCCAAAGCCCATAGTTTACATTAGCATTCACTCTTGACGTTGTACGTTCTGTGGGTTTGGACAAATGTAGAATGACATGTATCTACAATTATAGTATCACACAGAATATTTTCTCTGCCCTAAAAATATTCTGTGCTCTGCCCATTCCTTCCTCTTTCCTAACCTCTGGCAACCATTGATCTTTTTGCCCTCTCTACAGTTTTGCCTTTTCCATATTTGGGAATCATACAGTATGTAGCCTTTTCAGATTGGCTTCTTTCATTTCCTCCATGTCTTTTCATGGTTTGATAGCTCATTTCTTTTTAGCACTGAATAATATTCCATTGTCTGGATGTACCGCAGTTCATTTATCATTCACCTACTGAAGGACATCTTGGTTGCTTCCAGGTTTTGGCAATTATGAATTATTCAGTCATCCTAGTTATGAACATGGAATATCTATCTATTTTTTGATTTATTTCATTGGAGTTTTGTAGTTTTCCTTATATAGATCTTGCACCTATTTTGTTAGATTCACATGTAGGTATTTTACTTTTTGGGGTACTATGTAAATAGTATTGTGTTTTTAATTTCAAATTCCACTTGTTAATTGCAGGCATATAGGAAAGCAATTGGCTTTTGTATGTTAATGTTGTGTACTGCAACCTTGGTATAATTGCTCATTAGTTCCAGGTTTTTTGGTCAATTCTTTTGGATCATGTTATCTGTGAAAAGACAATTTTATTTCTTCCTTCCCAATCTGTATATCTTTTATTTCCTTTTCTTGTCTTATTGCATTAGCTAGGACTTCCAGTATAATGTTGGAAAACAGTGGTGAGAGGGGACATTCTTGCTTTTTTCTTGCTCTTAGTGAGAAAGCTTCAAGTTTGTCATTATTAAGTATGATATTAACTGTAGGTTTTTAAAAAAGATATTCTTTATCAAGTTAAGGAAATTCCCCCTCATTCCCTATTCCCCCCTATTTGTTGAGAGTTTTTTTTTTCAAATCATAAATTGATGTTGAATTTTGCCAAATGTTTTTCTGCGTTTATTAATATGATCATGTGATTTTTCTTTTTCAGCTTGTTGATATGATGGATTATATTAATTGATTTTCCAATGTTGAACAGCCTTGCATACTTGGGATAAATTCCACTTGGTTGTGGTATATAATTTTTTTAATATGTTGTTGAATTCATTTGCTAATATTTTGTTGAAGAGTTTTACATCTATGTCCATGAAAGATACTGGTCTATAGTTTCTTTTTTTGTAATGTCTTTAGCTGGTTTTGGCATTAGGATGATGCTGGCCTCATAGATGAGTTAGGAAGTATATCCTTTGCTTCTATCTTCTGAAAGAGATTGTAGAGAACTGGCATAATTTCTTCCTTAAATGTTGGGTAGAATTCACCAGTGAATCCATTGGACCTGCCTGGTGTTTTCTGTTTTGGAAGGTTATTAATTATTTAATCAATTAATTATTGATGAAATGTCTTTAGTAGATATAGGCCTTTTAAGATTATCTATTATTTCTTGTGCAAGTTTTGGCAGATTGTGTCTCTCAAGGAATTGGTCCATTTCATCTAGGTTATTAAGTCTGTAGGCATAGAGTTGTTCATAGTATTTCTTTATTCTTTTAATGTCCAAAGGATCTACAGTGATGTCTCTCTTGCATTTCTGGTATTAGTAATCTGTATCTTCTCTCTTTTTTTTTTCTTCAGCCATGCTTGAGGCTTATCAATTTATTCATCTTTTCAAAGAATCAGCTTTTGGCTTCACTGATTTTCTCTGTTGACTTCTGTTTTCAATTTCATTGGTTTTTGTTCTAATTTTTATTTCTTTTCTTCTGCTTCCTTTGGATTTAATTGGCTCTTCTTTTTCTAGTGTCCTAAGTTGGAAGCTTAGGTGGTTGATTTTAGATCTTCTTTGCTAATGCTGTAAATTTCCCTCTAAACACTGCTTTTGCTGCATCTCACAAATTTTGATTAGTTATGTTTCCATTTTCATATAGTTAAAAATATTTTAAAATTTCTCTTGGGATTTCTTATTTAGAAATATGTTGTTAAATTTTCAAGTGTTTTTAGGATTTTCTAGCTATCTTTGTGTTATTGATTTCTAGTTTAATTTCACTATGCCCTGAGAGAAGACATACGATTTCTATTCCTTTAAATGTGTTAAAGTGTGTTTTATGGTCCAGAGTGTGGCCTGTCTTGGTTTTTTTTTTTTTTCCCACTCCTTACTTCCACGCATCTTATCTCTCTGGACAATCATTCAACCTTCTTAATGTATATTTTATGTTATTTTTTTTCTTCCTAAATATTTTTTGGGGGGTTTGTGTGCATGTAATTTTAATATACATAAATAGTATTATGTTTTATATCTCACTATATTTCTTCTTTTTTTCACACAGCACTATACCTCCAAGCTATTAATGTATTGCCTATAGCTAATCCTTGGCTTCTAACTGCTGTAAAGTCTCCACCACAGTTTGTCTGTTTACTTTCCCAATGGTGGACATATATTTCATCTCTGCTTTCCTGTCACCAAAGATAATGGTATAATGAATGTCTTTGTACATTCCAACTTATGGGCCTGAGAGAGGATAATTTTGAGCTATATATACCCTGGACCAGATTTGCTGTGTCCTGTGGACATATATACTTATTTTTCATAAGGAACGTCTTACTGCTCTCCAGAATAGCCACAGTACATGAGGGTTCCTAAAGCCCCACTTCCTCACTAACACTTAACATCATCCAGTTTTTTAATTTTTGCCAATCTTATAGATGTAAAAAGATATATCACTGTTTTAATTTGCACTTCTATGTTTAGTAATTGGTTTGAGCATCTCTTCACATGCTCAGTGGTACTTTGGGTTTTCTCTTCCGTAAATTGTCTGTTCTATATACCTTGCTCATTTTTTTTCTGTGGATGTTGATGTCTTTTTATTGTTGATTTGCTGGAGTTTATTATATATGCTAGTTAGGTATCTTCTCCCATTCTATTCTAGATTTTGCCCATAAAGGGAAAGAGGTTAGGGCAGATGATAGAAGGAGGGGATTTGAGAAATTACTTTCAGAAAGCATTTGAAATTGGAAAAGCATAATTATGGGAGGCTTAATAGGCTGTTTAAAGGGACTGTCAGCCTAAAGTGAAGGGAATAATGTATGAGATCCAAGAGTATGATCTATGGAGTCACTGAGACTGGGGTTCGAATCCCAGTGTTGTTTATTTACCAGCTATGTGTCCTTAAGCAAATTCCTAAACCAAGTTTCCATATTTGGGAAATGGGGATACAATAGTACTGAGATATTGTGAGGTATAATTGAAATAAAATAGAAAGCACTTACAAGAGTTGCATGGCTCAGAGTAAGCATCCAAAAACATGTTAGCTGTTATTATTATTACTATAGTTGCTAAGAAAGTTACATAAAGGGATCAGGTAGAAA
Source organism: Avahi laniger (assembly GCA_963575035.1). Lineage (NCBI taxonomy): Eukaryota > Metazoa > Chordata > Mammalia > Primates > Indriidae > Avahi > Avahi laniger. Next base: position 6,803 of record CAUYSK010094605.1, on the reverse strand, counting down.
TTCTTGGGCAGGAATAAGTAGAGAGCTGTGAAAGATAGGAAAGGAAGAAGTCTGGCTAAGAAAGGGACTGTGTATCACTTCTTGGTGATTTTTTTATTTTTATATTTTGTAGAGATAGGGTCTTGCTGTGTTGCCCAGGCTGGTCTTGACCTCCTGACCTCAAGTGATCCTCCTGCCTCGACCTCCCAAAATGCTAGGATTATAGGCATGAACCACTGTGTCCAGCCTTCTTGGTGATTTTTAAATTCACCTTTCTTTGCCTTGTTTACTCCTGAGTACAAAAAGTAAGGATTGGACTGAGTAATATTTTCTATATAGAAGGTAATAAAACCATGAATGACTCTGAAACTCAATGTCGAAAGTTTAAAATTTAAGTTAAATTACAATTAAGATGGTAAACATTTACCAAAGTGCTCAGGATAGAGGAATTAGCTCCCAGATGAAAGAAAATATGAACTTGAAATTGGCCAGTTTTAAAGAGAAATGGGAGAAGAAAGGGAGGGAAGGAAGAGGAAAGGAGGAGAGAAGGCATTCACCCAACCATGTGGAGAAGTAATTGTGTCCCATTCACAGTTGAGCCAGCATTCAGAGGGCAGCCTTCTGATATTTATAACTATTTACTTTCAAATTGAAAAAGATCAATAGCATTTACATCAAAACAGTTTCCTTTTCAGTGTTTTCTGCATGGCAGCCTTTACCTCCTTGTTCCTCAGGCTGTAGACCAGGGGGTTCAGCATGGGGATTACCGTGGTGTAGAACACAGAGGCCACATTCTCCTGGGCCAGGGAACTGGCTGTGGAGGGTTTTAAGTACATGAATGCAGTTGAGCCATAGAACATCCCCACAGCTGCAAGGTGGGAGCTGCAGGTGCTGAAGGCTTTGGACCTGCCCTCTGTGGTGCTGATAAGGAGGATGCTGGAGAGGATGAAGGTGTAGGAAACAAGGACTGTTAAGCTGGTGACTATGATGTTGAATCCAGCCAAAAGGAAGACTGTCATCTCAACATCATAGGTGCTAGAGCAGGAGAGCTTCATGAGAGGGAGGATGTCACAGAAATAATGACTGACGTGGTGATCACAGAAGGGCAGTTTTAACATGAGGCCAGTCTCTATTGTGGAGCCAATGAGTCCCATGGTGTAGACCATGGCCACCAGCAGGGAGCAGACTGGATGAGACATGATGATGTTGTAAAGCAAAGGGCGGCAGATGGCGACATAGCGGTCGTAGGCCATCACCGTCAGCATGTAACACTCAGCAATGACAAAAACAAGGAAGAAGTAGAGCTGTGACATGCACCCTGCATAGGAGATGGTGTTATTCTCTGACACAAAGTTCACCAGCATTTTAGGGGTAATGACAGAGGAGTAGCAGAGATCCACAAATGACAAATGTCTGAGGAAGTAGTACATGGGGGTGTGAAGCTGAGAGTTCAGGCAGATCAGGGTGATCATGCCCAGGTTCCCCAGCATGGTGACTGAGTAGATCCCGAGGAAGAGGAGGAAGAGAGGGAGCTGGAGGTCTGGCTGGTTTGTTAATCCCCCTAGAATGAATTCTGTCACCGTAGAGTGATTTCCTGCCGCCATTCACCTCTGGGTGGGAGGCCTGGGGGGAAGAGAGAGAAGAACCCCGTGGCAGGCTGCTCTTGCACTGCTTGGGGAAGCTCGTGTTGAGCCTTTGGTGCCAGCTGAGCCAGCCGTCCTGGGCTCTTTGCTGCTGTACCCTCCTCGTACTCCTGCTCTTACTGGCAGGAAAACCAGCCCCTGAGAGTTTCAAAGATCATGAAGATGAGAGGAAATGGGCCAGATATGGATCTTTACCAGGCACATGTTTCTTAAATACCCGAGAGCCATGTTTCTGAAAGTATAGTCCCTGGATCATTATCATTGCCATTACCTGGAGCTCGTTAGAGATGTACATTCTCAGGCCTCCCCCACATCTACTAAATTAGAAACTCTGGGGATGGAGCCCAGCAATCAGTGTATTAACAATCTCTCCAGTGATCCTGATTTCTATTATAGTGAGGTTGGAGAACCTCTACCCTGTACATACTAAGAAGTATATTTTATATTTTATAGTTGGAAATGGATTTTGTTTCAAAAATGAGATTTTCTTGTCATGAATGGAATTCCTAAATATTCACTGAATGTGAATGTATGAATACGTATCTCAAATTGATGCAGTGTCAGGATGATAAGGTAGTTACAAGGTTCATCATTGAATGACATGTCAAGTTCTATATCTGAACAATGAAGAAATTAGTAATATCGATTCCAAAGGAAGTTGTAAACATAACATGGGATAATGATAATGCATATTTAGAAATATTTTTTCAAATATTTGGTGCCTATAAAAATGTGAGTTGTCATTAAATGTCTGGAATTTGTTCTTAGTTTTGCACTGGACTTGAGGCCCTAAGGCAGTGGTTCTCAGTATTGGCTATATATTACAATCACCTGGGGCATTTTAAAAAATTACCCTGGGTTCTGCCCATAGGAGTTCTGATTTAATTGATCTGTGGTGTAGCCTGGGTACTGGCACATAGTATTGTCCACAGTAAGTGTTCAATAGCTAATTATTATTATTATTTTCAGATTGTAATATCAACCCATGGCACTATTATTAATATATCTCTAATGGCAAAGTATTCAAATTGCAGACATGTCTCTAGGAATCATGGATGATCATTCCTGAAAACAATACATGTAGATATCCTCATCTGTGGGATGCATTTCTTAAGCTAAAAAACTTAAATTTTATTTTAATTACTTTCTTATATAACTACTAACTTTTGTATAATGAACTATAGTTTACACATGTCTTTCAAAGATCAATCTCATTAACTTCTAAAATTTTTGAGTCTGGGTAGAAATGTTTTTAGAGAAGAATTTTTACTTCCATTTTTATATTGAGAAAACTGAAGTGCCAGATACTAAGTGAGTTGTCCAGGGTGACTTGGAACTCAAATTTACTTCTGCTCTCTCCTGGTCATGAGCTTCTTCTTGTCTCACCTGTGTAGCCTTAAAAATCTACACACTTACAAATTTACAGCTCTAATCAATGTGTGATTGAGACATGCTTTACACTTACCTTAGTATATGCATAGCGTAGGAAAAAAGAGGAATGCTGGTTTTTTTTTTTCATTGTCTAGGAAATAGAAGCTGTAAATGTTAAATAAGTTACTCAAGTTATCTGAGTTAGTAAGAAGCAGAATTGGACCTAAAACCCAGGACTTCTGACCACCAGTCTGTTTTGTCTCCACTGAACTATATTGTTTTATCATAGCTTATCTTTGTGTAGCACTTTATTATTATTTAGCAAATTAATTTATTAAATTTTTGAATATAGAGACATGATCTTATTGGATGCATTAAAAAATTATAAAGGCAATATACATGCATTATAAAAAATTGAAAATGCAAATAAGCAAAAATTAAAAAAAAAAATTTCTGTCACTTGGAGCCTAACACTCGTAGTGAATATCCTTCTAGATTTTTTTCTGTGTGTATGTGTATTTACATATATGTAGGTATATGTATATTTACAAAACATTTTGTAATCTGATTTTATTATATAGCATTTAAGAATATAATAAATCATTTGATTTCTATAATAATAACTGGCACTAATTGTATTTCTTTTTCTTAAGTATAAGAAAGAATCTTTAAAATCCTAGGATGTGGTATGAAGAGAAAATTTGCATTGCATTGTAAGTTTTATATGTTAAATTATTGGTGGCGAGGCATTTAACTTTATAGTAACTAGTATCAGAGGTAACTAAGATTTTTTGGATACAGGTTGATCATCCATAATCTGAAAATTCAAAATCCAAAATGCGCCAAAATCTGGATCTTGAATGCTGACCTGATGCCACAAGTGGAAAATTTGATACCTGATATCATGTGTTGGGGTGCAGTCAAAACAAAGTCAAAATCTTTTCATGTACAAAGTTATTCAAAATATTGTATAGAATTACCTGCAGGCTAGGTGTATAAGGGGTATATGAAACAAATAACTTTCAAGTTTAGACTGGGGGCCCATGCCCAAGATATATCATTATGTATATACAAATATTCCAAAATCTGAAAAAATTTGAAATCCAAAACACTTTTAGTCCCAAACATTTTGTATAAGGAATTATTTCCATTTATTATAATGGAAATGTGTTATTTTCATTTGCTACAAAGGAGAAAAGTTTTTTTCTGGACAGCAGTAGATTAAAAACACTCATCCCCTTTTACCCAATGTCTGCCTTTTAAAACGAGGCAGAAATATAGAAAATCCACCTTATAAATAACCATTATTGTAGATAAAAGTGCCTTACAAAGTAGCACAGAGTGAACACGATTCACTGAGTGTAGTACAAATACAAACACCATTACGCAGTAGCATCCTAGACAGCATTGATTTAATTTTTCACTCTCATAATCCTCTAATAATATAAGATAGGCAAACGTGAACCACATATTTCATGTCAGTTACTACAGTTATTATGTCCAGTTTTATCAAGCTATCAGAGGCTCAGGATTACTGCTGATGAGAACACAGCACACAGAGAAAAAAACACACAGAGGTGAACGTAAACAAACATACAATTGTAAGTAGTCTGCATAATAAACAAGAGTTCATGAAAGAAATATTTTTCTCATACAGTTGCTTTAAATCTGTAATTAAATACCTGTGCTGAGGAAAAAATGGAGCACAATCTCCTGGAAATTTTAGGGGATGCTGTGGTTTCAACAATCAGGAAATGCAAAAACAACACAAATTCTGGTCCTAAATTTACTCAATAGGGGCAGGACAGTCATGAAAAATGGGTCACTGACATTGAGAAGCTTTGGATTCTCTTTACATAAATATGGCAGAGTATCTCCTGGGATTTAACCACTCAGGAACTGGGGTCTTCATTACTGGAGCAATTAGAATCTTGGTTTAGACCTCCTCTGTGAAGCATGTTTTGTCTCCCCAGGTGTGTTAATTTTCCTTTATTGGTAGAGTCATCTTGCAGTGAGGTAAACTTAGAGTCTAATGCCAGCATTGGAATGTTGTACCACCAACAATCCTATCACCATTATCATCATTATCATCTTGATCATGATCATCATCACCATCATCACCACAACCACGTTGGTTGTTACCAACATCATCATCAGTTCCTAACATTATGATTGTTACTTATTATTAGTTATTCATGATTATGCATAATTGACTAGCTTATTTTAAAGGATTTTTAAAACAAATTCAAATATTTTGCTAAAACAAAATATATAGTTTTAGTAAAGGAAAGTTAAATTTGTAAGGAGTGTTAACTTTTTCACCCTGCTGCTGTACCTGTAGACTGACAGTGCAGAATGGCCAGAGGTTGAGGAGCACAAGAAGGTAGACTCATAAGAACTCTTCGTTCATATAGGCTCATTCATAAGGGAAGTATGTTCATAAGAAAATTTCCTATTCAGGAACATATTTAGTGTTTTATTATCCCTGAATATTTTGCTAATGAAGATTTTCAGATTAAACTTTTTATTTTGAGACAATTGTAGATTCAATGCAGTTGTAAGAAACAATATAGGGAGATCCCGTGTTATACCCTTTATGCAATTTCCCCCAATGAGGAACATCTTGCAAAATCATTGTACAATATTACACCCAAAATATTGGCACTGGGACAATCCATTGATCTTATTCAGATTTCCCCAGTTTTACTTATACTCATTTGTGTGCGTATTTAGTTCTATGCAATTTTATCAAATTCATAGGTTTGTGTACCCAAACATAGTTAACATTAAAAACGTCACCTTCATTTTCTAATTTTCAAAAACAATAATTTGATTTCCTATTATCCTCCTAGGGTGGCTGATTATTTTTCTTTCATATCATTATTAATTATCATATTGGTGATTTTGTAACACCAGTTTAAACATATTTTATGTGTTTAAATCATTGTAGTTATTATCTTTTCGTTAATCAAATTTTTGTATTTTTAGTCTGTGCAATTTTCTTCACCTTGTCTCTGGAGTCTTTTTGACACAGTGCTAGTAGTCTCTAATACCTTCCTTGCTATCTGATATGACAAGATGTTCTGAACTCATTTCATACATTTCATTCTTCAGACCTGGAATCAACCATTTCTCTAAGAAATTTGGTTTCTTTTAGTGAGGCAAATGGTATTTCAAGAACACAAATTAGGTGACAGAGAGGCTCATCGTTCTAGCCCAGTCATTGTTTCTATGTCTTTTCAAACAGAACTGGGAAATTTAGGACTGCATAGTTCTCAAGGGGTCTCTTCCTTTTTTGTAAGTCCAATAATTTTACTAGGCTATGTTTTAATTTTCATTCTGGAGCAGTATTCTTAGGTATGGTGTTTCTTTCTAATATGTGACTTCAAAAAAAATTTTTTAACACCAGGAAAAGTTTTTTGAATTATAGTTTTTATTATTTGTTCTATTCTCTTGGTTTGGATTTTTCTCTTGTGGCTCCTACTCTATGCCAGTTAGATCTTTATCTAGTGTCTGCATTTGCTGCTTTCCCATAAATCCTTTATATTTCATTTTTTTCTTTTTCCCCCTTTTTTCACCTTCTAATTATGTTTATTGTATTTATCTGTTGTGCTTGTTTCTTTTCTTTTTTTTTTTTTTGAGGCAGAGTCTCACTCTCTTGCCTGGAGCGAGTGCCGTGGTGTCAGCCTAGCTCACAGCAACCTCAAACTCCTGGACTCAAGCAATCCTACTGTCTCAGCCTCCCAAGTAGCTGGGACTACAGGCATGCGCCACCATGTCCGGCTAATTTTTTCTATATATATTTTTAGC
>CAUYSK010094594.1:0-25572 GCA_963575035.1 Avahi laniger | reverse complement strand
GCTTGAGCCTAGAAGTTTGAGGTTGCAGTGAGCTATGATGATGGCCACTGCACTCTACCGGGGTGACAGAGCAAGACTCTGTCTCAAAAAAACAAACAAACCAAAGCACTGGAAGAATCACATTACCTGTCTTCAAATTATGCTACAGAGCTATAGTAACCAAATCAGCGGGGTACTGGCATACAAACAGACACATAGACCAGTGGAACAATATAAAGAAGCCAGAAATAAATGCACACATTAATAGTGAACTCGTTTTTGACAATGGTGCCAAGAACATACATTGGGGAAAGGACAGTCACTGCAATAAATGGTGCTAGGAATCCATGTGCAGAAGAATGAAACTAGACCCCCTATCTCTTACCACATACAAAAATCAAATCAAAATGGATTAAAGACTTAAATCTTATACCTAAAACAATGAAACTATTAAAAGAAAATATTGAGGAAACACTTCCGGATATTGTTCTGGGCTAAAACTTCTTGAATAATATCTCAAAAACATAGGCAACCAAAGCAAAAATGGACAAATGGGATCACATCAAGCTAAAAAGCTTCTACACAGCAAAGGAAACAAAGTGAAGAGACAACCCACAGAATAAGAGATAATATTTGCAAGCTATCCTTCTGACAAGGGACTAATAACTAGAATATGTAAGGAGCCCAAACTACTCAATAGGAAAAAAAAAATCAAACAATCTGGTTTAAAAATGGGCAAAAGATGTTCTCTAAAGAAAACATACGAATGGCCAACAGGTATATGAAAAAATGCTCAACATCATTAGTCATGAGAGAAATGCAAATCAAAACTACAATGAGATATCATCTCACTCCAGTTAAAATGGCTTTTTTCCAAAAGACAGGCAATAACAAATGATAAAGGAGAACACTCCTACGCTACTGGTGGGAATGTAAATTAGTGCAATCACTATGGAGAACAGTATGGAGTTTCCTCAAAAAACTAAAAATAGAACTACCATATGACCCAGCAATCCCACTGACAGGTATATATCCAAAAGAAAGGAAATTAATATATTGAAAAGATATCTGCACTCCCACGTTTATTGCAACACTATTCACAATAGCCAAGATTTGAAATCCACGTAATATGTCCATCAATAGATGAATGGATAAAACAAATGGGTACACATACACAGTGGAATATTTTTAAATTTTTTATTGAGACAGAGTGTCGCTCTGTCACGTGGGCTACAGTGCCATGGTGTCAGCCTAGCTCACAGCAACCTCAAACTCCTGGGCTCAAGCAATCCTCCTGCCTCAGCCTCCCCAGTAGCTGGGACTATAGGTGCATGCCATGATGCCTAGCTAATTTTTCTATTTTTAGTAGAGACAGGGTCTTGCTCTTGCTGAGGCTGGTCTTGAAATCCTGACCTCAAGATATCCTCCCATCTCAGCCTCCCAGAGTGCTAGAATTACAGGAGTGAACCACTGTACCTGGCCACAGAATGGATTATTATTCAGCCATAACAAAGAATGACCTTCTGTAATTTGCAACAACATGGATGAAGTTGGAGAACATTATGTTAAGTGAAATAAGCCAAGCATAGAAAGACAAATTTCTTACGTTCTCACTCATATGCGGGAGCTAAAAATTAAAACAATTAATCTCAAGGAAATATGTTTACCAGAGGCTGGGAAGCGTAGCAGGGAAGGAGGGATAAAATGCAGATTGTTAATATGTGCAAAATATAGTTAGAATGAACACAACTTATAGCACAACAAAGTGACTATAGTAACCAATAAGTTATGGTATACTTTAACTACAAGAGTAGAATTGGAATGTTCCTTACAAAAAGAAATGATAGGTGGGAGGCATCATCCTACCGATTTTTAGGACCTTCTTTCTATATAACAACAGTAATCAAAAATGCAGTAGGGGCAGAAGAATAAATACATTGACCAACAGAACAAAACAGAACCCACACATAGCAGCAATTGAATATCCATAAGGACGTGCACGTACCCTCCTCAATTTGAACCTCACACCTTATACAAAAGGTAAGTTTAGATGGATCATAGATTTAAACGTAAAAGGTAAAACTATGAGACTTTTAAGAGAAAACATAGCAGAAAACCATCAGGCCTAGGTCTTGGGGAAGAGTCCTTGGAAATGACACTAACAGCATGATCCATAAAAGAAAAAAATTGATTAACAGGACTTCATCAAAATTAAAAGCTTTTGCTCTGCAAAAGGCTCTGTTAAGATGAAAAGGCATGGATTCAAAAAAATATTTGCAAACCACCTGACAAAGGACTTGTATCTAGAATATATAAAGAACTCTCAAAATCCAACAGTTTAAAAAAATCCAATTATAAAATGGGCAAAAGGTTTGAACATACATTTTACCAAAAATATATGGATGGCAAATAAGCACATGAAAAGATATTCAACATCATTATCCATTAGGGAAACACAAACAAAAGAACCCACAATATCACTATACCCCTAACTGGAATAGTGAAAATAAAAACTAGTGCCAATCCCGAATCCTGGCAAAAATGTAGAGAAACTGGATTTCTTATCATTGGTGAGAAAGTAAAATGATACAAAAACTCTGGGAAATAGTTTGGCAGTTTCTTATAAAACTAAACATATACTTACCATACTACCCACCATCGCACTTCTGGTCATGTATCCCAGAGAAATAAAAACTTACATCCACAAAAACTTATACACAAATATTCATAGCCTCAAACCAGAAACAACCCAAATGTCTTCCAACAGATGAATGGTTAAATAAACTGGTATGTCCACAGCAAAAAAAAAAAAAAAAAAAAAGGAACAAACTATTGATAAATTTGGATGGAACTTAAGGGCATTATGCTGTGAGGAGAAAAGCAATTCTCTAAAGGTTACATACTATATGTTGCCATTATGTAACTTCTTAAAATGGCAAAATTACAGTGATGAACAGATTAGTGGTTTCCAGGGTTAGGGATGTGTGGGAGGATGGAGGATGTGGTATGACAATAAATGGGTAGTCCAAGGATTCCTTTGTGGTAATGGAACAATTTTGTATATTGATTGTCGTGGTGGTTCTATGAACCTATGCATGTGATAAAGTGCACAACTACACATGCACACACAGACGTACATATTCATGAGTACAAGTAAAAACCAATGAAATCTGAGTAATATTTGGAGTTTAATAGTAATGTGCCAGGGTTGGCGGCTTAGTTTTAAAAAACATACCATGGTAGCATTAAGATGTTAACATTGGGGAAACTGGATGAAGGGTATATAATGAACTCTCTGTACTGTCTTTTCTGTAAATCTAACATTATTCCAACATAAAAACATTTAGTTTAAAAAAACAAAGAAGTTTTAAAATATGACACTATCAGGCACTTACCAGAAGAGCTAAAATTAGAAAATGGCAGATAGGTGGCAATGTGAGGCAATATTCTATTTCCCAGTAATTTCATTTTTAGTTTTACACCCAGCAGAAATACATACATATGTTCAACAGGACAATTCTAGAATGTTCATAGCAGCTTTATTTGTAATAGCCAAAACTGGAAACAGCCCAAATGTCTATTAACAGAATGAATAAATTGAGCGTATTTATACAATATAATACTATATATAACAGTATGAATGAACCAAGTATAACATGCAACAATACAGATGAATTGTATAGACATTGTTGACTACATACTATATCATTCCAGTTATTTAAAGTTCAAAAACAGGCAAAATAAACCTATGGTGTTGGGATAAATAGACATCCTTGGGATAGCGTATAGTAACTGGAAGAGAACATGCAGGGGGCTTATGGAGTGCTGGTGATGTTCCAATTCTTGATTTCTTGCTGTGTTTTTGTATGTGTTCAGTGTGTGAAATGTGACAGCTCTACACAATTTGTGTGCTTTTCTATTTGTAAATTATACTTCAATAAAAAGTCTACCATAAAGCAAACAAACACAGAGTGAGATACCACTGCATACCCATTAAATGACCTAAAATTAAAAGGACTGAAAACACCAAGTGCTGGCCAGGATATGAAGCAATTGAAATGTTCTTTTACAACTAGTGAGAATATAAATTAGCATAAACACTTTGGAAAAGAGCTTGGCATATCTATTAAAGCTGAATGTACACTTACTCCATTGCCCAGAAATTCTCTACGACCTTTATATATCCAACAGAAATGCATGCATATGTGTTCTCAAAACACATGTATGAGAATGTTCATAGCAGTATTATTCCAAAATGAGAACAATTCAAATGTCTTTCAGTGCTACTGGAGCCTATTAAAATCAGTTAGGGCTCAGAATTTCAGGGAAGTTAACCTCCTTAGGGGCATCCCTCAATTAGGAACAGGAGCCAGTGGATAAACATTTCAGCCACCTATTCTACCTGTCAGACCAATTCTAGGAAGCACTGCATATTCAACCCTCAATAACACCCTTGTACTGGTGGTTTTTTCCTACCTGTCTTGCTCTCTCCATTGGTTCCCACTACTGCCTCCTAGAATCATTCCCCAAATAAACTACTGCACCCAAGTTTTTCTCTCAGGTTTTGCTCTCAGTGAAAGCATTAACTCTAACAATACAACACTGATCCATTTACACAGAACTCAAAAACAAGCAAAACCAATATATGGTGATACAAGTCAGAAGAGTGATGAGGTTATCTAGCTGGGGTAATGATGGGAAAGCGGCAGTAGGAAGGTTGTGGGGTGCTGCCAATGTTCAACATTCCAGAGTAGTGTTTCAACAGGCATGCTCACTTTGTAAAACTTCAAGCTGTATGCTTAAGATGGGCCCATTTTATAGTACTTAAGTATGTTTTAAAGAATGCAGATGTTGAGGGGTATGAAAGATTACTATTAATCTTTCATACCCCTCAAGTGGGTTGAGTGTGGGTTTGTAAGGGAAATCAGGCTTAAACGTATTGAAAAATTAACTCCAATGGGTACATTCATCTTTTTCGGATGTTCCTCTCTCACCCACGGCATCAGACATGGATTACTGAGGGCTTTGTTGGAGGCTGACTTTGGGAGAGGACTGTGAATTATTACAGTAAAAGTTGGAGCAGTGAAATTTACCTGTAAGATTGCACCCCTTTGAGACAGATACAAGGCACTGCAATACTCCTCTAGGTGTGTTGTGAAGAGTAAGTTCTTCAGCCTTTGTGTTTCTGCTATTTCCAAGACTGCCTCACAAATGGTGAACCCTCCCCCAGTTTTTCCATTCATTTGTTTTAGACACTGTGCTAGGCACCAGTGATCTATTAATGAACAGTAAATAGATGTGGTACCTGCTCTGAGTTTTACTCTAAGGAAACCACATTAATCAAATAATCTTACAAATGGATGAGTGTGACTGTAATGCTACGAGATTTCTGGTTCTGAGAGCCTACTGGCCTGGTTAAGAAAGGCAGGGGAGGCTTCCTGGAGGAAGAGACACTTGAGCTGAAATTTTAAAGATGAATAGAAGTTAACTAGGGAACTAAATAGGTGGGGAGCATGGGGAGTAAGAGGAACAAAGAGAAGTCCAATGTGGTTGGAACAGGGAAAGTAAGGGGGCATATGGTATAGATAATGCACATATGGGTAAAGGTCCAGCCATATGTGGTCTTGTAGATTGTGTTAAGAAGTTTTGTCATTATTCAAAGGGCAAGTAAAGCCAGAATCTTAAGTCAAGAAGTGCCATGATTGCATGTGTTTTTAAAAGATCAACATGGCTGTTGTATGGACAAGTGATAAGAAGGCATCAAAGTAGACGTAGGTAGACAGGTGGCTACTGCAGCAAGCCAGGAACAAGGTGATGGAAGCTTGGATAGGGATGGTAGCAGTCAAGATTAAAAGAAAATAATTCAGCAAGTTATTTAGGAGGCAAATGGACTGTAACGGTAGCTATAAAATGTCTTTATTTCTGACCAGAGCAAATATAATCACACATTTATATCAGCTAAATACAGAAGTATGCATTTTGTTAACCTTAGCTATTAGTCTTGTTTGACTAACCCAGTTCTATGAAAAAAGGGGTATGACCTCGTTACACCTGAATTGTGCTTGGGATATTGTGAAGCTGCTAAGTATAAATATGCTCAAAGGGAAGAGAATTAAGTACTGCCATAAAGTGGCAAAAAAGGCGGCGGGGGGTGCAGGGCGGGAAACGAAGCTATGGAACCACCAATGAAAGAGTAACACCCAAAAGACATTGAAAACGATGGAAAAATGATAGATGCGTGTACGGAAGGACAGGCAGGAGGCTGCCATCTGTGTGTGGTGAAAAGTTAAAATAGCACTCCTTACATACATCAAAGCTAGGACATTGCTTCCCAAGATCTGTTGATAACTAGGGACAATGAGCCTTCTAGTCATTTGCATGAAGTCTGTAGACTCCTCAGGAAAGTGAGGAAATCTGCTGGGAGGTTTCTATTTCAAAGCAAAAGTATCCTTCACATTGAAGTGTTCCTGGAGGACAAGGCAGCATAAATTCCACTGAGAAGTGCTGCCATGGGCCAGATCCACAAGCTGAGGAAGGGTGGTGGTGGGGTGTTAATCAGACCATTATTTCTTTGGAAAGATTGTATTTCCCAGGTGAGAGATGAATGATAGTAAACACTAAAGCTGTCTCAAGAGGCGGTCAGATAAACAGTGAGAAAGTAAGGACACTGCTAGATTTCCCTTGGGGGACTACATTCTACCAAGAGCTGCTCCTCTTACTGCTCAAGGCAAAAAGCTGCAACAAACCTAGAAGGAAAAGTGCTGAATGTTAGTCCAGAATGGGGGACCTAGCAATGACAGAAGACCACTGCAGCATCTCCAGCACTTTCTGGCAATCAGACCCCAGTGGCTTCCAGGATCTTGGGAATGACCTACCTGGCCCTTGAGAAGCAGTTTTTGCTGAAAAGTGGATATAAAGTTTTGGGGAAAACGTAGGTTTGGCTGGATGAGAAAACTAAAGGTTCCAAGGAACAGGAATATTGTGGAACTGGGTGAGACCGGGCTGGCAGCTGGCCCTAGCTGGTTGTTTAACAGACCACTTGGCCCCACTACACACCTTCTGGTTAAGGTAATTTCCCCCAGCAGGGAAACAAGGGGCTTTGAAGTATCTCATTTATGCCTCTCTGACAAAAGTATCCTTTAGGACAGGAACAGAACAATTAAGCGTAGCAGACACCAAGACTTTATGGTCCATAGGAAGACTCCTAAATCTGGATGGGAACTAGTAAAGCTGTAAACCAAGGACCAAGCTGGGAATGGGTGGAGTTTTGGAATTACTGACCTTAACAGGTGGATTTTTGCATCCAGAATTTTGGGGGGGGGGGGAGAGGAGAGCATTTATGCCCCAAATTCACAGCAAATTCAGTATTGTGGCATGTGTGGGCCTGCCTCAATCTGTCACTGGACCACTTCCACATTAGTTAAGTCCCTTTGGGAAGCCAAAAAAAACACTTGAGATGGCACTGCCAGGTGCTTATAATGGGCCATGGCAGGCATCAGGCAACAGGGCAGAAAGTATCTAATTAAAGTACTGTACTGACAAGAGTGATTTTCACAAGATACTAGAAAGTCTGTATCATCCAAGCTAGAAGAAATGGTTTAAAATAAGATACTTCGAGTCCCCAGGAAGAACTAAGATGGATGGGAGAGGCTATGTCCTTTATTTTCTTGGTGCATTTCTGAAGCCCAACAAAGTTACATAAAATGGTAGACTTTCAGCTGTTAGCCAGACATTTTTCAATAGGCTTTTGCAACTTGTAGGCCTGTGAATCACTCTAGTCCTCAGTGATAGAATGAAGAGAAAAACGGTTTCCTATATCCTAGAGCTTTCCTCACCTTTTAACCCTACCCAGATGCCTCCCTACGTGCTTTCTACACTTTGGAACAGAGATTTCCATACAAGTACACCCTGACCCTTTCAGCTGCTTTTGGTATTTTAATAAAGCATGCCAGCCACTGTTTCCTCTTACTGCACTTCTTCGTATGTTCTTCTCAAAACATGTGCATACACATCCTTTTATTACCTGCAAGTCGACCACCCAGACACTCCCTTTGAAAGCCCCATCTCATTTCTCTTTACCAAAGGCAGGTTTTGCCTCTTGGTGCAGTGATTCTATGACTGGGCAGAAAACTGGATTTATGCCAACTTGAAAAATACGAGTCCCAGAGATTTAGTCTGCAGTATACACACCTGGTAATAAGGATTTTAAAAGCTCCCTAGGTAACTTTAATGCACACCCAAGGTTAAGAACTACTCAACCACTTCACAAATTTGATAATGTACTAATTCAATTATCCTAATTACACAACTCTTCTACTAGATGTGTGAAAGGCCCCTAGAAGTTATTACTGCATAAATTTTTGTGTCAGGCAGACCTTTAGGATTTCCCTTGACCTTTCTTTTATGCGCCACCTGAAAAACAAACAGGCTGTGAACTGGAAATGAGAGCTACCTGCTTTATCTCCATTCATCTTTGGCTCGAACACCTTCCTATTAACCATCTTTTACGTCTACACTATTACACTAACCTACTTCCTTCTCCTCTCATTATGCTTTGTAGTTCTAATTTAAGCAGTAGGAGAGATTCTCACCCTAGCTCACATCAGGGGTTTAACACCAACATTCTTTACAATTCCTTTGAATTTAGTCTCCTCTGTAAAACATTAGAGAACTTTAGGCAGGTGTATGTCTGTGTCCACTTGTTTCTCTGCAGTTTAACTTTTTCACTTTTTAAACTGTTATTTCCATTTTTACTTTATCCCAAGATCCTTCCATATACTAAAATGCTGTCAACATAGTGCTTATTAGTCAATAAACAGCACAGTACATTCTGGGTAAGGTACAGCACTGCTAAAGCAAGTGAGGTTCTTCAAACTTGTTCAGTAGCCCATAGTATATATAACTAATTTACTGGTCACTCATTTCTAGGTTGTATGTTTGCTATTGCCAACTGGTTTCCTTGACTTATCAGAGCACTTTTTCTTGGATGCCTCTAAATTCAAGTGAAATGCATTTTCTTGGTTAAGGTGATTTGAACTAGGGTCCTAAAATTCAAACTCCCTGTGACATTAGTGTAGCTGAATTTTCCTTACATTAAAAGGTCAACTGTCAGTAGCAAAGAGTGTGTGGCCAAGTCCTTCAGTCTCCCAGGTAAGTCATTAACAATATTTCCTGGGTCTCTTCTAAAAATGAGTGCATCAGTGGTTAGTCAATGTTATCACAGGCCAGCCAAGTGTTTTCAGAAAAAAGTATGCCTTTCAACTGATCTCATTCAATTATACCTGCATTTTTCCATTGGTTATGTCTACAAAGCTGTATCATCTAAGTTACCTCAAAATGAGTACTTGTGAAGTATAGTTTGTTATCTAATTCTTTACTTTCCATATTATACAATGAGCATTTCTTTCCCTAATTCTTTTGAATACCACATACTGCTGCTAAATTGCCTAGTATATTTTTACTTTCTTGTTACCCTATGGCTTGAACTGTTACATCTATCCTACTCCTACTACATTCTTCTCAACTCTCGTGTGACCCCAGTATATTCCCTTCTAATTTACCATAATCCTTTTGTTGCTATTTGCATTATTTTGCTTTTCTATTACACCTGGTTACCTCTGAAAAACAGAGGCTCCAAAACACAACCGGTACCACTCATACAGTCTTGTAAGTCTTAGACACCGGGGAAACATGTAAACTAAAATCTAAGGAGTCCTCTTTTTGAGCATTCCAAATTTTATCAACCACGCCCTACCTGACACCTTCCACTTAGCTCATCACACAGGGTGAGACAGTAGCAAATTACATGAAGTACCCTAGGCCGGTGGACTCCAAAGAAGATTCCCTATTAGAAATTATGTAGTGATAGAAAAAAAAAAAGTCCCAAAAGATTTTGTTCCAATCACCCACCTTCTCTCCTGCTTTCCTGACTGGAAACTGCATTCTTAGATTTCATGGCATATTTAGAAAGTTTTAAATTTTATACCAAATTAAAACAAACACGTCTTCATACTTTGTTATAAATCTTAAATCCACCCAATAACGTAGGGCCCTGTCAGATTGTCAAGTAGCAAGAATTCCCTCAGATCAGCTGACTGCAAGACTGTCAATGTCTCCCCTTTACTCACACTGCCATTTCTACTGCTCTGCCAACGTAATTTCTATTGAACAAACTCCAATCAGGGTGAAGTAATGTCACAGGACTGTATGCCTACCATCTGATCCATGGACTCAAAGAACACCAGCCCACCCCCCTTTAAAAAGCCTGTACTTATTTGCATATGATCAGATTTCAAAAGGTGTTTTACCATATGGCATTTCAATGTTTCCTCTATATTGCTATAGTTTTGGCCTAGGAACCTGAATGTCAACATATTAAATGAGTATACCTGTGACAACAGAAACCGAGTGTTATTCCTTTAGTTGCATGAGGAAATTTAATTTACAGTAGCTGGAAACCTAGAGTGTGAAATGACTTTTCCTGATCAAGACGAATGGGAGGTTTTTTAGTATTTCAGCCTAAACTCTAAAATGTATGTATGTAGATTTCCAATGAGTGTGTGATCATGTTCTTTTAGACAGAAGTGAAAGTATAGCTGGCTCTCCATATCTGTGGGTTCTGCATCCACGCATTCAACCAACTGTGGATTAAAAATAGTCAAGGTGGAAAAAGAAGGACCAAAACCAATAAAAAATATTACAACAATTAAAAAATGCAAGTAAAAAAATGCAGTCACTATGTACAGAGTTTACGTTGTATTAGGTATTTTAAGTAATGCAGAGATGATTTGAAAGTATACAGAAGGATTTGTATAGGTTATATGTAAATACTACACGATTTTATATAAGGGACTTGAGTATCCACCGATTTCAGCATCCACAGGGGGCCCTGGAACCAATTCCCCATGGATACCAATGGACAACTGTAAGCTCTGATAGAACACAATAATAAATTTGTATCACCAGAAATAGAAGCTAAATATGCTGCTCTGTGAAGAGAAAGAGGTCCTACAGTGCAAGGAAAAGTAGACACTTAAAAATTCTGGATTAATCTGTTCAGTATTTTCCAAAAACTTATGGATAATACCATAATCTTGAACAAGTTTTATTGGCATTTTAGGCCTCTGACACTTTCTTCTAAAAGCATACAGTTTATTTTCTAGTCATGGGTTACCTGCTAAAGAGTTAAATAAATTTTTCTTGTGGCAGACAGGATGGCAAAAAATGCTGGTGGCTGCATGTTACCAAACAACAGCAACTTTCCAGGGAGGTTTCTGTTCTTAAAAATAGTAACCATGTTCCTTTCTGCAATGTTAGAAAAAAATGAAGTATAAAATACAAATTAACTGGGCCTTTTAGGAACAGGTAAACATCATAACTCTGGCAGCTGTTTATCTATCCATCCTATGATGATTTGGGTGCTAAGTGGTACAATGCCTACAAAATCACTGAAATTAATCCAGTTGGAGGAAAAATATAAAAATTTGTTCATATGGGTAAAAGATCACCAAATGCAAAATAAATGTATAACCCTCACTATATTACAACTATCTTGGAAGGCAAACTACAGAATACCAGGAAATAGAGTGTTCCTATTTTCAAAAACATTTGAGACATAGGCTCAGAATCCAGGAGAAGGTAACTGGGGCTATAAAATACTAATTAAAAGGACTAAACAGAACAAAGGGAGGTTCATTCTCCAGCTGTTTCAATTTTCCTAAAAATCTTAATACATATGAACCTCTTCTATTTAAGGACAAAATGTTAGTACACAACAAAAACCTCAAAGAGTGCCAGCTATACCACAAAGCACTGATGAAAAGGCAGAAAGCAGTTTCCAAACTTTTTCATTAGAATGTAAAAGTCATTTTGCAAAAAAATCTCCACTCCAGGTCATGTTATTTGACTCCTTAATGCAACAACCAGCTTAATGAAGTATTATTTTAGTAGTGTATGTTGGTATGCATGTTTATGATTCCAAGTAAAATACACCTAATACACTCCAGGAGTTTTGTGGAGGCTGCTGTAAAACAAAGAATTTGAAGTAAACAATTATAAAATACAAAAATAAAAAACCAGGTTTTTTTTTTCTCCAAATTCCTGGTTTAATAAGGACTTGTTTATTTTGAGGAAAAAAGGTCCCAAACATCAGGCTGTTCACAAAAATAACCCACAGTATCAACTTTAGAAAACAAATCTTAAGACTATTACACTAATTTTTCTAGAGGATGCATTTGACATGCCAACTCTCATTCACAAAAATACATTGTTACATTTGTGTTGAACTGCCCCACATAGCACTCTTACGTGGGGTATAACACACATACTTCTAACTCAAAGCTGCTCTCAGGTGCTACTAACTAAATGAGATTGCCTTTGCAGTTAGGGAAGCAACTACTGAACTCATGTATGAAAGGAAAGAACTGTACTCCCTGCATGACAAGAGATTATTTTGGAGACAGCTGATAAAAACCATACATCCTTTTTATTGTTAAGTCAAAGAGGTATCAAAATTAAAAGCAAAAAATTACAGGGTAAGACTTAACAAAACTACTAGGAGCATCAAAGGAAGTGAAAATGGGACTAGGCGCAGGGCAATATGAATTAATGAACATGGGAAGGACAAGGATGGGGAGAACAGTGAGCATGTGCTGAAGATACTAGGGGAGAGGATCTGGTGAAAACTTTGATCTTAGACAAGCGCCTAGGTAAAGAAATAATGGGATAAGATTTCTAAACCCCACTATGTGCTTAAGAGTCATCCTCGCCATTGGCGCTGTCTCTGTCATCCTCTCCTTCCTCAGCCTCTTTTTCATCATCCTTGATCAACTCCAGCTGTGAGAAACAGACACAAATAGGATGGAGTTAGAGGCACTCCATGTGTCCCTGAACCCCCCTCCACCACCTTTTTCTTTCCTTTCCCGTGGTTTTCACCTGGTCATCCCCCCGATCTTCATTATCATCATCATCCAGTAGGTCCCCCTCCTCAGCAGAGTCCTCTGCACCCCCCTCAGACTCCATCTTCACATTAGTCTCATCTTTCTTCTGGGAGCTGCTGCTCTGCTCCTCTTCTGACTTATCATTCTTCATCTCTACTGGGGATGAGAAGGACAAGTCTGTCTAGGGGCAAGTAATGTCCACAGGATGCAGACAATCCCCACTAAGAATCACAGAACTGCAGCACAAATCTAAATCCTCCCACACAAATGACCTTCTCAATTCAAACTCCCCAAGTTTTTTTCATATTAAACTATTTTATATCCCACTATTTCAACATATACTTTTCAACTGT
Organism: Avahi laniger; assembly: GCA_963575035.1. NCBI lineage: Eukaryota > Metazoa > Chordata > Mammalia > Primates > Indriidae > Avahi > Avahi laniger. Next base: position 12,302 of record CAUYSK010094594.1, on the reverse strand, counting down.
CTTAGGTAACTAACCCAAAGTTACACCCAGCAAGTAGAAAAATAGTTACCTGCTTGTTTGCTCTGTTCCTTTTCAATTTTTTCCAGGTTTTCCAGTAGAGAATCCACTTTCTGTTTTATCTGAGTCAATTCCTTCTTAATGGCCTGAAGGTCATCTCCTTTCACTTAAATACAAACAGAACCCTAGATTAGAATCAAATGTACCAGAAGCTATCAGCTACCAAATACATTCCCGCTAGACTATACCAGGAGCCAATAGGAGATCCTTGGAGAGAAATGGGTCATGAGTTTTTTTTTAAAAAAATTTTCTAACAGATGGGATCTCACTCAATTGTACAGGCTGGAATGCAGTGGCTACTGACAAGCACAATAATAGCACACTACAACCTTGATCTTTTGGCCTCAAACAACCCTCCCGCTGTTTCAGCCTCCAAAGTAGCTGGGAGCACAGATGCACAGACTACTGCAACTAGACTTCTGTAATGTTTTACTGGCTTACATATTTCTGCTTTGCAAGAGGAGTTCAATACAGAAAAGTAAAAACAAATCCTCAAAGTACTTTCCAAATCACACAAAGATCTTTCAAAAATTTAACAGGTGCCTCAAACCATAAATTTTAGTCCAATGGCTTTCTTCAAATTACAAATCTGTTAGGCATAGAAGGCAGCCTAGAGTTGGCCCCTTAATCACTACCTTGACTCTTCTGTTTTGATAGCACAAAGCCAGATGGCACAAAAACATTAGAATTGCATTAATTTCACCATTTCAAAACACAAGAAACATCAGAACTGCAAAGCTGAAATAACACATACATTTTCCAGACTTGGAAGAAGAACCTCGCTGTCCACTCTTAGAATTGAAGCCACTTTTCCCCCTTCGTGAGGTGTTTCCTGATACACGCTGGCGTTTCGAGGGCACCACAGCCCGAGCAATGGGAGGAGGAGGAGGAACACGCGCTGGGTAACTGTACATCCTATTGGACAAAAGTAAAACAGAATTTCTTCAACACCTAATATGAAGTCAGCAAGATCCAACAATGACCTAATAAAACAGTAAAATTAAATTACTGTCTCTCAGTCTTTTCTTTTTATAAGTTAATCTCACTAAAAAAAAAAACTCCATTTTTTTTGATGAAATATGTTTAACGTTGCAACTACTTTTCTTCATGAAAATACTACACATACACACATATGTCCAATGATATGGTTGGCTGGCCTTACACACTAGAGATAAAAGCCTCTATAACGGCAGTATTAAAAAGCATTGTTTTTTAATAATGAATGACCTTTATCTTGATCTTATTCTTTTCATATTTATACCACAATAAACAGTTCATATAAAGCCAAATACAATACACGTAAGAGATTCTAACTAGGTGGGTCTGCAAACAGCAGTATGTAGTGCTAGCCAAATTCCTCTTCTTTTCACCCACAAAGGATACAACATCACTACTCGTGCTATTAGGTTGAACCATATAAACTTGCCAGTGTTGACCATTTCTGACCTATGAAAATATAATCATTTCATATTGCTAAGGGAATCACAGCAAAATGTTGGCTGGGTAAAAAAAACAACTACTGACATAAAAATAGTATTATCAAGGCCGGGCGTGGTGGCTCACACCTGTAATCCTAGCTCTCTGGGAGGCCGAGGTGGGCGGATTGTTTGAGCTAAGGAGTTCGAGACCAGCCTGAGCAAGAGCGAGACCCCGTCTTTACTAAAATTAGAGAGAAATTAATTGGACAACTAAAAATATATAGAAAAAATTAGCCGGGCATGGTGGCGCATGCCTGTAGTCCCAGCTACTTGGGAGGCTGAGGCAGGAGGATCGCTTGAGCCGAGTTTGAGGTTGTTGTGAGCTAGGATGACGCCATGGCACTCTAGCCCGGGCAACACAGTGAGACTGTCTTAAAAAAAAAAAAAAAAAAAATACCATTATCAATTCTAACTACATTTATGCTAAAACTCCATTTAAAGCTCCTAACAGAGTGGAGACCTATTGTCTATTGTTCACTATTCACTAGTGCCTAAATCCACTGCCTAGCACTCAATAAACATTAGTTGCTCAACTAACTGCTGTTTGCATACTTTTTAATTCCCAGTGTCTTCTAATAGACTTAGTATCCCAGTGATTGATAAGGATATACCAGAGTGATGGCTTACCAGTGACTCTTTTACATTTGTAAAGAGAAAATTCAAAACAGAACAAAAAATCTAAGTTCTACAAAGTTTCTACATTTCATGTTTCTCATTTTTATAAGATATTCTGGCAACATATGAAAGCAAGACACACCAGAGGGAAAAATCTTTTAAATCTAGATCTACAAAGTTTTTCTTAAAGCAAGTAACTTAACCCCAAGGCCCAGGTATTCATCTATAAAAAACCCACAAACTGCTCTGCCTAACTACAAAGATTTTTTTTTTTTTGGAAACAGAGCCTGGCGTCAGCCTAGCTCACAGCAACCTCAAACTCCTGGGCTTAAGCCTCAGCCTCCCCAGCAGCTGGGACTACAGGCCTGCGCCACCATGTCCTGCTAATTTTTTCTATGTATTTTTAGTTATCAAGCTAATTCCTTTCTACTTTTTAGTAGAGACAGGATCTCGCTCTTGCTCAGGCTGGTCTCAAACTCCTGACCTGAGTGACCCTCCTGCCTCAGCCTCCCCAGAGCGCTAGGATTATAGGTCTGAGCCATGGCGCCCTTTTAAGGAACAAATGTAATGTAGTAAACAACTTTGAAACTTTCCAAATCATCTATAATGTCTTTAGTCTCACTCTTACATATCTATATTCATTACTGACTAGTTTTCTGAGTTACAATATAGTCATCAATCTTTCTGTAGTAAAAACATTGATTTTACAAGCTCTCATAGATAATGGTCTCTTCTGCTCAACCCAACTTAATCTAGAATGTTTCCATGCTACATTTAACATAATATTTTATGTTATCCTAAGAGTGGCTATGGACAGGAACATTTTCTAAAATTAAGCAAGAGCATATGAACATTGTCAAATAAGTTAGAGTATGACTTACTAATCTTAAATAGTTTTCAGTCCTAGATCACCCAACATTTCTCCCCTAGAAGCACAGTAGCTATTAACCTGCCAAGAGCCAATCAATTATATGGGTATAAGTTACCAAAGCATTCGCAATTCAGAAAACACAAAGGCTTTGTGATTCTACAGAGATTCCTTCTGAGTAGACAGTTATAAACTGAGTTGTTATTTTGTTAGTTTTAATCCACTTCATGGGAATTAACACAAAAAACCCAAAACATACTTTTTATTATGCTATTATCTATCTTCCCATGTTTACATAAACTTTTTGGTCTTTTTGCCCCAAATCATTCAAATTAAATGATCCAGAAACTATAAAATATCAGTATTCAGAAACTACTATACTTTGTTCAAGATGATGATGAAAGTAAATGACAGTAAATTATCCGGATTTTTGAGTATGAGACTGATCCTCATGCCCCAGAGCCTAGCTGAATTTAGAGGTCTGACTTCACAATTCACTCCCACTCACTGGCACCTAGGATCCAACCATTAGTTATCTGTTCCAGACTCCATCACTGGAATATACCCTTTGACCCATACTGTTTCATCAGACCATAATTAAAATGAAGAAATAGTTTATTTAGAATCTTGGTCCCATGAACACGAATGGGAGTTGAATACTCAAGCTCCCTGAAGAAAATATTCACAATATTAGTAGTGCTAAGGAACTTTTATTTACACAAAACTTAACCACTGCTCAAGCAAAAATGGATTCTCAAACACTCAAAGACTCCTCTCTAAGAAAGAACACTTTGCTTTGTCAAATGTTAAAGTGTATGTTTGAGAAAACATCAGAGAAAAACTATAACTTCTGTGATAACCCTTAAGGTCAAGGGGATAGGTAATAAGAAGCTCAGCATGATTGCTTCAAGAACTAGCCACAAGTTAACAACATTTCCCCACTGGAAAGCTATACAATGAAAATATGGGACAGACAATAGCTGCTGATTCCCTATTGATTAATCCTAGGCTGTTTAAAGGTTTTGATGAAAGGTTCATTATCTAAATAAAAAAACTGGATGCTAAGTATCGGTATAAAAACTAGTTAGAATAAAGGGTAATTAAATTGCCATTTGAAAGAAATTAAAACATTTCTAGAGACATTATTAGCTAATTACCTAAAAAATTGAGACAAAGAATCTCTATCCCAATCACCAAATTAAAAGCATTATGAGGCACTTATTAAAAAGACAGGTTTGCAAAGCTTCTTAAATGGAAATTCTGGCCATAGGAGATGAGATGTACCATGTTCCTGGGTCTCAAAAAACTCCTCATTAACAATACATTTCAATCATGACACCAAAGTAGAAATCACTAGAATTAATCAATTATTACTAAATCTGTATTCTCTTGCATATATTTAATATACCATAGATAGCTGTTTCTTGTCTTAAAAATGTGGACAGATTAAAATAATTTGGTCTACATGTTAATTATCAAATAGCAGGTATTCTGGAAACAAACTAATTTTCAGACATTGCCGCCCACAACAGTGCCATGACTAAATGCTGCAATGTGAAATAATTCACAGGTAACAACAATCTAGGAAGATTAGAAAGTTTTAAGAATAGCTTCCTTTTGCACAAATTATTTTAGAAAAAAATTTTAAATATCCTTGATCATAAAATTACCCCCTTCTCCAAACAACATTGGTTTTACCAAATTCAGTTTAAATATGCAACCCCATTATAATTTCATTCAAGTTGTTAGAAGGTATTATTTTATTCACTTCCATTATTTTTTATCTACAACGGAAAAATTTCAGAAACAATTTTCTTCCTGCTTGCTTCGGAGTCTCCTGGAAAAGGGGAGGATTTTATAGGCTACTGTGTTCAGGCTTTGGGGTGTCTGTGAATCCATGAAATTGCCTGCTAAAATTCTGTGACTATTCAATAAAAGTTTAAAACCACATATCTACAAATAAAGAAGAACATGCCATTCAACGGGAGCTAATCAGCATCAATTCTAGAATATTATGTACACATTTCTGAGAAATATGTTTTTTTATTTAGAAAGGTACAGAGGAAAAAGGGCATAAATCAAAAAATGAGGGGACGAGAATTAAAAGGAATGAGTTTAAGAAGGTGAAGATGAAAAAGATCCCAATAAAAGGTAATTTGTAACATGTAGTCTGTGTGAAATACCTAGAGGAAATCATAGAAAACAATGTGACATTAGTTTTATAAAAAAGTATGGTGACTGACAGCCAAGGTTTTTTTCATTCTAGCTCCAGTAATTAGCAATTAAATGAATAAACCCTTGATGACAGATATGGTACTAAACTATTAGCTAAGTAGTGAAAAAAAAAATTGGTATGTAATCAAGTTTAATCTAGGTTTATTAAAATATAAATATATAACTATGTCGAAAATCTCACCCAAACAAAAGCCTTTTCATAACATAACTGGAAGTCTTGCTTTTGTACTTAAAAATAAATCAATTAACAAGATTCTTATGATTTGTGTTTTATATCTGAATTAAAAGAGATGACGGCCAGCTACAGTGGCTCACACCTGTAATCCCAGCTACTGGGAAGGCTGAGGCAGGAGGATCACTTGAGCCCAGGAGTCTGAGAACAGTCTTGGCAACATAGCAATACCCCTTCTCTATAGAAAAATTAGTGGCACCCAACTGTAGCTCCAGCTACTTGGGAAGCTGAGATGGGAGGATCACTTGAGCCCAGGAGCTTGAGGTTGCACTCCCAGCCTGGGTGACAGAGCTAGACTCTGCCGCCAAAAAAAAAAAAAAAAAATTTAAAAATGAAAATAAAAAAAGGAGATGGTTTCTAAATGTTACTTTCAAGTATTTCACCCACAAACAATGTGTTCCCTTGAGTCTGGGAGGAGCTGAACTAGGAACGCCTGCAAGTGCTGCTCATTTAAAAAATATAAAGGGACTAAACGATAATCCAGTATGCACATCTGCTCACCACTAGAACTGTACATCTTCATTTAATACATGGGGGAAGCTAAACTTAATTTTTAAAAAAATTCCAATAATTAAAAAAACAAAACAAAAAAAACAATCAAAAGAGGCATGTTATTACCACGTGTGGGTTTAAGAACCCTGCTCTGAAGAACACTGATCTAGGTTGGGGAACATCACATGAATCCCTACTATAAAGAATAGGAATCAATAGCCCCTACATGCAGAGCCAATGGTACCAATCAACAATTGGTTCTGCAATCTTCCATCAGAAAGAATTACTGATATTAGCATTTAGGGATACTTTTGGAAATTCTAAGATACATTTGATTGAAAATTGCTCCATGAATCCAAAAAAAGAAAACTGCCTTGCTGACTTACGACCAATTTCCAAGACATGAAAAAAAAAAAAAAAAAAACCAAAAAACTATATTAAGTATACATACTTATTTTAAGAAGCATCCAATTTCACAAATTTCAAAATACGAATAGCCACACGTTAAGAAAAAAGGTAACTTATCTTGATGAATTCACTGGGAAGGTATATTAACACAAAACGAAACATTCCCTGGGAAGACAATTTAAAAATATACCTAAAAACCTTCTAAGCTAAAAAGAATCTGGGCTATAATATGCAAACTGCTTTGAGTCCTAGGTCAATCTTTATTTCAGAAACATGACTAGATCCAAATCTTTGTTAAGAAAAAATAAAACAAAAAAACCCCCAGCTTTGCTTCTAAACATAAGCTTTCCATCCAGGTGATAAACTTCTTCATTCTCTAGACTCCCCTCCATTTCCAAAGAATCTTAACATAACTCACTCATTTGTCATTATATTCTCAACACACACACTCCCATGTCACTTTGGATCTCTTCTAAAAGTAACATGAAACTGTCAATATGATCAAATTTTTATTCTAAAAAAGGTAAAACTGCAAAACTATTAAAGAATGGTTTATAGACCATATATTAGAAACAGATTAACTCATTTCTATACTGGCACTTTATCAAGCAAGATCGTAAGAGTATACTTCTTCCTTTCACATACAATAAAATTCCTTTAAAGGAGTTGTTTGCAAAAGCAGATCTGGTTGCTAAAGGACATGGAGAAGGGAGAGACTGACTAGAGGCCCACCATTACATTAGTGAATTTCTTGGAGGCTTGAAACTATTTCTGTCTCGATTGTAGTGCTCACTAGGTGACTACACATTTTGCACACTAAATTTGATGCAGAAATTATACACCAAGAATGAGTTCTACTGTGTTTTCTATGCTGTCTCCAATTTTTATTTTCCCATTCACTCATAAATCTCCTTGCAAAGTTTCTGCCCTTAACACAACCTACCTTTGTCAAAGTCTCTAATGATCTCCATCATTGCTAAATCAAAAGAACATTTCTAAATCCTCCTATTCCTTGGGCTATCAACAGCACTTGACAGAGTTCATCCCTCTACTCTTTTGACATATTCACACGGCTTCTAAGGAAACTTCATATTTCTGTGGTTTTTCTATCTTTTTTTCTTTGTGGCCTCCTCAATCTCTTTCCTCATTCCTCATCTCCCCAGTCTTTAGAAAGCTGCAGTACCCTGTGATCTCTCTTTTCCATCTTCACTCTTCCAGTATCATGATTTTACAACCTGTATGCAGATGACTCCTAGACCCATATTAACTACCTACTTAACATCACTAACGTGCAATCCAATAAGGAGCTTAAATTTAACATGTCCACAACTCAAGTGATGCTCACCCCTCATCCTAGCTCCTATGTTCTTCTCCAATCACTGTTACTGTAAATTCCAAGCCTCTTAGTTGTTCCCACCAAAACTTTTGGTGGTGGTATCTTTGATTCCTCTTCTCAGCCCTCACAATGTTCTATAATAAGCAAATCTGTCAGCATCACCTTCAAACTCCAATTACTCTTCATCATTCCCATTTCCCTGGTCCTATCCAAAATGACTGCTTGCCTGGATACCACTGTGTCAGCACTATCATCTATTCTCAATCAGAATGATCTTGTTAAAATATAAATAAGACTCTTTCATACCCCTTTGCTCAAAATCCTCAAATGACTTCCCATCTCACTCAGATAAAAACTACAGACATACAGGCCGGGCGCGGTGGCTCACGCCTGTAATCCTAGCTCTCTGGGAGGCCAAGGCGGGCGGATTGTTTGAGCTAAGGAGTTCGAACCAGCCTGAGCAACAGCGAGACCCCATCTCTAGAAAGAAATTAATTGGACAACTAAAAATACATAGAAAAAATTAGCCGGGCATGGTGGCTCATGCCTGTAGTCCCAGCTACTCGGGAGGCTGAGGCAGGAGGATCGCTTGAGCCCTGGAGTCTGAGGTTGCTGTGAGCTAGGCTGACGCCATGGCACTCTAGCCCCGGCAACACAGTGAGACTCTGTCTCAAAAAAAAAAAGAAAAAGAAAAAGACTACAGACATACAGTGCCTTAAACATGCTCTACATGAAGTGTTCAATCCATCCCCTCTTCTCTGAGGTTATCTATTCACTATAGTACTCCAGCTGAACGCAACAATGCCTCATAAGAAGATCATAATAAGTAAATAAATGATATTCCCAAACTGGCCTCTAGAAAAGAATTTACCGTAAATCTATCAAGAATATGTAACAAACGAAAACATATATATACATAGCTGAAAAGCCAGAGAGACTGGTATCCCTATTTCCTAGCTTGGTGCCTTTTCCCCAAGAAAATCAAGATAAGAGTTGAATATAATAATATAATTAAAAACTGAATTATTTATCATAGTATTTATACAAAATGAAAATCAGATATGATGCCTATAATGGATGTGGATTTGGGGTTGCTATGTCATGCTAGCTCTAAGGAATCATAAACACAAATTTCTACAGATGAGTTTCTCCTGCTATTTTATTTATTGTATCCTACAAATCTGTCCTTTCTTATCGAACTCTATTATCTCACAGTAATAGCATATTTATGACTGTAAGGTAATATGGTTCCTGCAAAAGAAGTTCTGCTACCTAAACAAGTCAAATTCTACTTTGTGGGCCCTTTCTTGCTCCTTGGATTACAGTTCTTAGGAGAGTATCAATGTGTAATCTTATTCTATTTATCAAAAGTATCTTTTCTTTCACTGCAAAATAATGTTTTTAAATACTCTTTCAATATTCCTTGTAAGCTTTGTTCTAAAATATTGTTGTAAAGTCTGAGTTCTTTAATTTCCTATCTGAAATGGAGGCTTTAGTCTAACATTTCTTCTACTGAACAAAACTCAAGACTCATTTCACCCAAAGTTAGTCTTAGGATTAACTTTGCAGCACTGTGGACCTGCATGTACAATCCAGTAGTCACTAGCCACACGTGGCTATCATACTTAGCAGTGCAGATATAGAATATTTACATCACATCCATCTACTGCTTAAATACAATTCCCCAACAGAGCCCAGTACTCTACAATTTACTTAGTATGTAACAAACCATAATCCTTACAAACTCTGAAATATCCTTAGTTCATGGATAGTTCCATGTTTCCTATGATCACAAGGCAGAATGGTGAAATTTTAAGAAACTCAAAACAGTAAAAACACTTCCAAAAGTGTCAATATCAGATACTGTATCCAGAATAGAGTCCTGCAAAACTCAGTAACAAGAAAAAAACCAAATATAAAAATGAGTAAAGGAGGGGACAGGTATATGCATACACGAAGAGTGCAATGCGCACCACCCAAAGGATGGACATATTTGAAACTCGGACTTGGGGGTGGGGGAAGGGCAACATTCGTACCCTAAACATCTGTACCCCCCATAATATGCTGAAATAAAAAAAAGATTAAAGGATCTGAATATGTCTGAAAAAAACAAATGTCCAATAAGCACATGAAAAAATATTCAACATTATTAAAGAAAATGTAAATCAAAGCCACAATGAAATACCACTATGCACCCACTAGACTAGAATGGCTAAAATAAAAAAGACAGATAATAAAACAAACATTGGTGAGGACGTGGACAAATCGAAACTGTCATACATTGCCAATAGGAATTTAAAATGGTACAGCCATTTAAAAAAAACCATTTGGCTGTTCCTTAAAAGGTTAAGCGTATAATTACCATATGACTGATCAATTCTCCTAGATATATACCCAAAAGAAGTGAAAACATAACCCCCACAAAAACTCATATATCAATGTTCACAGCAGCATTTTTCAAAATGTTAAAATCATTAAACCCATTAAATGATGAACAAACCCATTAGATGATGAACAAAATGGGTTATCCACACATTTTGGAGAGTGTCAAAGTGTAATATAAATCTTTAATGAAAGGAATGAAGGACTGATATGTGATTAAATACAAATAAATCAAAAATATAAGTGAATAAAGCCAGTCACAAAAGACACATATTTTAAGATTACATTTATATGACCACCAAGAATAGGCAAATCTAGACACAGAAAGTAGATAAGTGGTTGCACAGAGCCTGGGGGTATGGGAAGAATGGGGAGTAACTGCTAGTGAGTAAGGGAATTTGTTTTTAGGATGATAGTATGTTCTAAAACTAGATCATGGTCATGACTGCATAACTCTGAATGCACTGAACTGAACTGTACGTTTTAAATGGATGAATTTTATGGTTTGTGAATTGTATCTCAATAAAGCTAAGCTAAGGGTGGGGAAGTAACATCAAGGGAGTTGACAAAGTCTACCTGGATGAAGACTGCCCTGAAGTAGATTCCTAAAACACATAAGGCTACTTTGGGATTAGATTAAAAAAAAAAAAAAAAAGGCGAAACACCACTCAATTCAGAGTTACGTGGCAGAGTTCTCTTATCCAGACCCAAATGCTACTCCTTTAAAGAAGTGTCTTCCACCTACTCGACAAGTCCAGGACAACAAAAACAGGCAACTAGTCTAAACATGCCAAGTAGAATAAAGAAGTATTACTGTAAAAAATTTAAGTCCAACATTATTAGGCTTATGTTGAAAGTATATATACTGATCTATAGCACCATCTAAAATCCTCCTGGAATCTATATATAACGATCTTAACACTGGGGCTATAAGCAAATACAAACATTTCCCCTAAACCCAAAATATCCTCCCCTCTACTTAAAATGACACCTAGTGTCATTTACTAGCTTTTCCAAGTAGCCCAGAATCCTCTTGTTTTTATAAGCCTTTCCATGCAGAGGGGCTCCCTCAATTTTCTAAAACTTCAAAACCTAAATATTTCAGTGCTCTCCCTTCACACACACACACAGCCCAACTCTCAGATACAGTGCTACTCAGGAGTATCAGAAAAATGGAAAAGGAGGGCAAGGTGTCAGCTCCTCTAATATAAAGGAGATGGAGGTTCTTCTTCAACCTATGTTGTTTTTTGACTTGTTAATCCAAAGTCTAAAACTTGTGTCTGCCTCAAACAAAGTAAGGGGCTCAAATGATAGTACAGGAAATGTGATGGATTACCGGTTTCATCTCAACTACTTTACTCTCTACCAGGATACCTTCCTGGAAAATTTCTACAGGATAAGTATCAGCAGCAAAACTGCATGTATCCCAAAACTCTTCTGATAACTCCTCAAACCCTGCAACCTCCCTTCAGGTAAGGGCATTATTTATCAGCTAGTCATAAAAGATAAAATCTCCCTTTTGACTATCTCTCCCTAAAAGAACCTACTTTCCTGTCCAGTCACATCAAGACTTCCATACTTCCTCTCCATTCCAACATTTACAATATTAACCATTTAACACATTTTTTTCCCCTCCAGTTTCACTGTTCTAGTCATGGAGCTGTTTCTAAGATATCACTGTCAACAGGACACTTAACATACGACAGAAAGCCCTTTAAGAACCAACAACAACAAAAAAAGATATCACTGACAAAATTCACCTTTTGCAAGTGTGCAACTCAGTGGTTTTTTTAATATATTCAGAAAGTTCTACAATATCACCATTATCTAACTCAGGGATATTTAAATGGGCGATCAATCTTGTAAGAGAAAGGATAGTGGAGTTACAATTGCTTAAAATCTACAGAAAATATGGCCGGGCGAGGTGGCTCACGCCTGTAACCTTAGCTCTCTGGGAGGCCGAGGCTGGAGGATCGTTTGAACTCAGGAGTTCGAGACCAGTCTGAGCAAGAGTGAGACCCCGTCTCTACCAAAAATACAAAGAAATTAATTAGACAGCTAAAAATATATAGAAAAAATTAGCCGGGCATGGTGGTGCATGCCTGTAGTCCCAGCTACTCGGGAGGCTGAGGCAGAAGGATTGCTTGAGCCCAGGAGTCTGAGGTTGCTGTGAGCTAGGCTAACGCCACGGCACTCACT
>CAUYSK010094590.1:0-69868 GCA_963575035.1 Avahi laniger | reverse complement strand
TCTCCCCCCACCTACATTAATTCAACACTCCCTCCCAAACCAACAACTTTTTACTTAAAAAGAGGACATCACAGAGCAAACTCAGTTTGGCTGTAGTTCCAAGTAAGGTCCAATGAGGTAGCGAGAGAAGGCCAATAGGTTTCTCATCCCAGGGGAATTCACAATATTGGTTCAAAGCCTGTTTCTTTGATATCCAATATTGCCTAGCCTACTGTGATCCTCAAGTCATGCAGTTGATCTTTTGTCCAAAGAAATTCTCTCTTTCTCTCTCTCCCTCTCTCTCTCTCTCTCACACATACACACACACACACACACACACACACACACACACACACATGACTTAAATGTCATCTTGTTAGAGCTGGTCCATCTTTACTGCCTGTCTGAATTTTTGGGGTCCTGGCTTTATTTTCCAGTGTAGAGGCTAAACTTCAGACTTCCCACCAGCCACACAATTGCATCTTATATTTGATATCATCATTTAGCCCATAGATGTTTTTTGTTGTTGTTGAATTTGAGTGTGACAAGAAACAGAGCACTGGGAACTCCATCCAGAAACAGGGAAAACTCTACCAATTCAGGATTTGACAGCTTTGGGGGCCAGTCATTCTGCCAGTTGTGACTCCATCTTGCAGACTATCATGATTATGCCTGTTTGTACTTGAGGCTGTCACTAGAGAACCTGTCAGAAGCTCTGAAATTGTCTGAGTGTGTACCGGATGTCCCAGAAAATGTGGCTTGTCCCAGTGACCCTGTGCTGGCTCCCGTTCCACTCCCTATTTCCTGTTCCAAGGCCCCTTCTTTTATGAGCCTTTCTGGTCTGCTGCCCAGAATTAGCAGCAAACCCTTCCAGAAATTCCACCCCACTTGTCCCCACCACACCCCAGATCCAGGTGGTTCCAGCGGGATTGCACCATACACAAAGTCAATGTAGGAGCCGATTTGAGAATCTAATCTCTCTCCCTCCGTTCTCTGTGTAACCAGCCCACCCTCAAACCCAGACAGAATGTACCATTGCCCAGGGAATGGCAATGATGAGCCATAGCAGGAATTGTGAATTCGAAAAGTCAGGCAAAAAAGGGGCCACAGTGTATGTACCCTCTTAGAGCCGTGTGACCTCAAGGAAGTTATTTACCTTCTGTGCTTCAGTTTTCTCATCTGTATAGTGGAGGGAAATAGATCCTCTTTCAAAGCGTTATTGTAACAATAGCATTTGGCACCCAATAACTGCACTGTCACCGTTGCTATTACTATTAATACCGCTATTATGACAGTGACTTTCCAAAGAACAGTTTATGTGGGTCTTATCAAGCAATATGCAGTATTGAATCCAGCACATGATCATTGAGTACATACTAGGTGCCTGTCTGTGGCACATATATGATCTATTTAGTTCTCTCAACAATAAACTCTATTAACTTGTATGAAAGTTGTAGGGCTTTAATATCAAAACAGAACCAAGTAAATCCTGCCTGTAAGCAAGCACACTTTCAAGTTCTGTCCTGCTGCCATTCACTCTAGGGATTGGAAAGTCACCTTACGGTGGAAGACGTCTGCTCTCAAAGCTCCTTCCTGTTCCTCCCTATAGACTAGTTCGGTGCCACCCAAGCTCCGGCGGCCCTAAGAATGACCACTCAGAATTATACACAAAAGCTAATGGCAGCCGATGCCGTTGGTACCCCACCCACTTCCCCTGGGCTCCCTTTTGGGGGTTTGCTGAGGCTTGCCCACCTGCCAGTTGCTGCAGGTGCCCCTGCAGCAGCTCACACCTGCAGCCTTCCCTGCAGGACTGGGCCGTGGGTGCCTCCCTGCCTGGCGGTGCCTGGGAATTACACCCACCCCACAGCCTGCAGCAATGACTGATGTGCTGGTACCACACCGGCTGCCATTGACTCTCCAGGGCGCCCTCGGGATGAGGCTGAGACTACCCTTCCTGGAAACCACATCCGAGCTCGGCTTCTGCATTTTCCCTCTCTCCTCTCCAGGTTTCTCCTAAGAACACATCCTTAACAAGTCACTGACACGTGACTCCCTGTCCTGGGCTTTGCTTCTCAGGGACCCAGTCTAAAACACCCTTGTGTTTTTGTAGGAAATTTAAGCATTTTCAAGAGGAAATTTTTACTGTAACCTAATTGTTATTGTATGTGTTAACTTTAGAACAAACCCTCCCGCACTTCCTCCCCAACACCTGTAAGAGGGTTCTGGATTCTCCTTTCTCACACTCCGGTGCATTTTGCTTGCACCTCTGCCCGTTGCCGTCAGCCCATGGGAGAGCCATATTCGTTTCCTGCAATGAATTAGCACCTCCCAGATTTGCAGAGACCAGCTTGTCCTTGCTCTCTGATCCCCACGTATGTTACCTTGTGTCTTACACATGGTAGAAGCTCAGTAATCACTGGCAACCTCTAGTTAATGTAGTTGGATTAAATTCACAGGATTGAGAAATTCAGTCACATTCTTCTACTCTGTTGCCTTCCAGGCTCCTACAAACTAAAAACGCTTTTTCAACCCAATAAATAATCAGAACTGACAACAGAAGTATTAACAGGACTTAGAGTTCTTGAATCTGCTAATAGTGACACCCAAATTCTTGCTGTGATACTTGGCATGGGTAATTCACACAAGGCGTGCAATCTGCCCGGCATGTACGTGCGTGTGTGTGTGTGTGTGTGTGTGTGTTTGTGTGTGTTGGGGGGTGGAGGGCTGGGTGTCTCTTCCCGCTTCCTTCCTGAGGCAGCAGAGAAACCCATCCTTTACCTGCCCCTCCCCACTCTCTCATCTCCCCATCAGCATCTCCCTGGGGCTCAAATCCCAGGGCCTGAAGGGGAGAGGGAGCTGCTGACGGGGCCTCTGTGACTTCAGATTGTCAGGAACATTTTCGAGAGGTAATTGCTAGTAATAAACAACAACAATAATAATAATAATCCTTGCTGTGTGCCTGCCCTGTTTACAGAGTGCATTTATAGTCTCCCTCATCTTCCTTCCTCAATGCAATTACGCTTATTCACGTAATGCTAATAATAGCTATCAATTAATGAGCTCCTCCTGTATCCCAGGAAGCATTCTAAGCACTTTTCACACATTATCGAATGTGATGCTCAGAAGGGCCTCGCGATGGGGGCTGTATGATGCCAAGTGCCTGCAACGCCGCTCCAGCGAGCTGCATCTGGCTGGCTCACGCCTGCCGCGTCTCTGCCCTTGCTTCACCTTCTCGGTGAGGCCTTCCCTGACCCCCTGTTTTAAATTGTAACCCCCTCCACATCCACGCACACCCACTGCCCCTCCAATTCATTCTTCTTCACAATAGTTGCCCCCATCTGACATACTTACACATTTTGCTTATTTATTGTCTGTTTTTTCTGCTGTATCTGCAAGGCTTAGAACTGGTGCCTGGGACATAGTAGATGCCTGATAAATATTGGTTTAATGAATGAATTATTTAAACAATTAATGACCATGACATAGATTAAAGAAAGAGGTTTAGCAAAGATAAAATGACTTACCCAAGGCCGGGCGCAGTGGCTCACGCCTGTAATCCTAGCACTCTGGGAGGCCAAGGCAGGAAGATCACTTGAGCTCAGGAGTTGGAGACCAGCCTGAACAAGAGCAAGACCCTGTCTCTACTAAAAACAGGAAAAAAAATTACACAGGCATGGTGGTGTGCGCCTGTAGTCCTATCTACTTGAGAGGCTGAGGCAGGAGAATCACTTGAGCCTAGGATTTTTAGGTTACTGTGAGCTAGGCTGATGCCACGGCATTCTAGCCCAGGCAATGGAATGAGACTCTGTCTCAAAAAAAAGAAAGAAAAAAATTACTTACCCAAGATCCTACAGGTAGTAAGTGACAGAGTTGGTTCAAGGTTACCAAGTCTGGCTAACTCAAAGTCCATATTCTTAACCATTTAGATATTCAATTAATTCAACCAGCATCCCTAACACCTCTAGCAAGCCAGATCAGGGCCAGGCAGGACAGGGAAGATGTAAAGATGTGAAGTTTTGCCCCCGAGGAACTCACAGTGGCAACACCGAGGTCAGATTCACGGGAGGGAAAGCAGGTGCCACTATCCCCACATTAATCGTGGAGGATGTTGTGCTTCCCCCTCTGCACTGGGCCATTTGTGTGTCCATCTGCCTCCTCCTGCTGAACAGGGAGCCTGTGAGCCCCTTAGCAGTGGGGCCTGTAATTCTCTCTGTATCCTGGTGTCTGTAAAATCTGGCTCTTCGTCTATGAAATATGTTTCTCAATTGAATGAATTAGAAAATTATAGCTTAGGGAGGCAAAGTAGCTATGTTGGTATTGCATGGTGCATTACTGGTGAACCTGGTTCAGAAATACAATCCTCAGTCTTCCGATTCTAAATGCAAGCGTCTCAAAATCTTGTGTTCTTAGGTGTTGCTTGGTTGCCCTTCCCCCGTTTATTTAAACACAATTACAAATGACTGCAGACAATGTACAGCGCAGGAAAGAAACCTACTCCTTCTGCTGTCAGATAAATTTGAAAGATCAAAATAATGTGGTTTAGCAATTTGTTTGAATTGATGCCTAGCCTTCCAAAGCTTGCAAGTTTGACTTCGTCAAGTCAGGAAAAAAATAGCTATTTCCTTAAGAAAAGCAGTGTGGGGGAGTGTATCATCTTATGAGAGTTTCAGCAGAAGCCCTGCGTGCGGGCTCTGTCTGGGTTCCTGAGAGAAAGAGACAAAGAGGAGGCTCCCCCGAGGGAGCCGGTGACATGGTGGCCGTAGTGACAATTACTATAATGACAGATGTACCGATACTAGGAATGGCTAACAGTTTCGAGTGCTCCGTATATGCTGGGTACTATGCCAAGCTCTTAAATGTATTATTTCACTTAATCCTTATATTAACCTCTGCTATGGGTTGAATTGTCCCCAGACAAAAATCCACATGCTGAATTGCAACCTGCCGTACCCCAGAATGTGGCCTTATTTGGAAACTGAGTCGTTGCAGATTAATAAGATGAGGTCATACTGGAGTAGGGTAATCCTGTATAACTAGAGGCCTTATAAAAGTGGGAAATTTGGAGTGAGACACGCACAGGGAGAACCCCATGTGAAGATGAAGGCAGAGATAGAGACGATGCTTCTACAAGCCAGGAACGCCAGTGATTGCCAGCCAACCACCAAAAGGTGGAGACAGGTGTGGCTCTGATGCTCCCTCACAGCTCTCAGGAGGAATCGACCACACTGACACCATGATTTCGGGACTTCTGTGCTCCAGAACAGAGATAAGAAACGTCTGGTGTTTAAGCCGCCCAGTGTGTGGCACTTTGTTATGCAGCCCCAGCAAACTAGCACAGCCCCGAAAGACTACTGTTATCAGCATTTTGTGTGAGAGGTTGATGAATTAGAGGATTAAGTAGCTTAACCCTCTAATTTAACCGGAGAGGTTAAATAATTTGCCCAATGGAGAAGCTGGGATTTGGACACAAGCACTCTAACTTTCAACGCCCACTTTCACCATCATCCTACACCTACAAAAGCTCTCCTCCGTAAGGGGCAAAGGAACTCCAGCTGGAGAAGGCCAGCATAGAAATAAATCAATGAGGTCACATCCACCACCCCACTTTCCCGGGGGTTTCGGGGGACTCTATGGCCCTTGGGGACCTGCTGAGCAGAAAGCAAGGCTGAAGCCAGGGCCTCTCTTTTCTGCGCCAGCCTCTATCCCGAGCCGCCTCCGCCCTCTGTGTGCGTGCTGTCCACTGCGCGGTTCTGCCAGCCAGCATGGGAAGGGGCGCCTTACATCTGACTCTCCGTTTCCTTGATCGGGGGCGGGAGGGTGTTTTACAACTCACTTTCCATGTTCTTATTTACCCATGTATTTTAAAACAACGTATACACGTCTATTTTGGGTTACAAAAGTAATACATGTCCATTCCAGAAAATGTAAAACGTTCAGATAAATACCAAAAAGAAATTAGTTGCCCATCGACTCGTCATTCAGACAGACCATGGGCACTTCATACTTAGATGTGATTTTTTTTTTAATTCCTTTACCATTTATTTTGGTCCCTCACATTATAAAGCTTTTTCTGTGACGATGGTTCTCAATCTTTCTAACCCTATCATTTTTTAATTGTGATAAAATATGTATAACATAAAATTTACCATTTTAACCATTTGTAAGTGTACAGTTCAATAGCATTAAGTATATTTGCATTATCGTGCAACCGTCACCACCATCCCTCTCCAAAATCTTCTCATCATCCCAAAGTGAAACTCTGTACCCATGAAACCACAACTCCCCGGTGGGTGTGATCATTTTAAAGCTATTATTTATTATAGGAGAGTTGATTTTATTTAGCTGTATGTTTATTTTTTAAAGTATTTTTAAAGATATCATAGTTTGCTAATTTTAGGGGGAAATCATGTTGTTTGCAAGCTACCTCTAACCAAATAGTTACTAGCCCAGCAAAAGTGTGGTTGCCGTTGCATACAGAAACCTAAGAATGTGCATTTTAAAATGGTGAAAATATAAATAGTGAGCAAGCATTTTTAAGTAATGTAATTAAACATTAGTGATAGCCCCCCGATTGATGAAAATACTCCAAGATATACCCAGATCGTGTTTGAAAACCAAATCTGAAGAGCTCTGTAATCTACCATGTGCATTTCTCTTGGTGTGAAGCCAGAACCCCCTCCGTGTGTGTCAAGGTGTGTTAGCCTGGGAGCTTGCTAAGCAGGAAGGAAGTTTGCTAAGATCAGGGGAAGACAGCTGACATAAATTTCAGCCGACAAGACGCACGGCTTTGAGCCCTGATGGATGCCAGCCCCGCCTGTGTGTTCATGTGGAGGTTACTCAGACACACTCGAAGTGACACTCTGTGCCCGCCTACACGATGGCCAGCCCCGAGAGAGGGGGCGAAGGACGCCTGGGAGATCCACCTTCTCATGAAATTACACCTGCCCCTCTTCTTCTTTCTCGGTGGAATTCAAGCTTCCTAGAATTCTTGCCTAAACCAGTTATTTGCAAGTAAAGGCCTGGAGTCTTGTCACCATGTTATAAACTGTGGAAGGGAGAGGAGGGCATGGTGAGAGAGGGGCTGGAGTGGGTGCCCAACTTTGTCTTCCCAAGGGGTGTAACATAGTTAACAACAGGGACTCTGGAGACAGATTTGCCAGGTTCACGTCTTGGCTCCACCTGCTAGCTGGGTGAACTTGAATGAGAACTTAATCTCTCTGCATCTCAGTTTTCTGTCGATAAAACAGGAAGAGCGCCTTAGACCGGGCTACCTGTGCATAGACTCTGAGACAGTGTTGCTTGCAGATTTGTCAGAGCGTGTACGCTGGAAATTCACCTGTGAGAAGTGAGGGTGGCAGACCTGGGAAGAGCAAGAAGCTGACAGTAGCTGATCCTGCAGGGAGCTCTGGAGCTGGGATGGCACAAGGAATGGGCCCTGGTGTCCTCTCATCAACCAGTTACCAGCCTGGCTGGGTCCTGGGAGGGAGTGTGTCCTGGGCAAGGCAGTTCTCCAAGCTGGAGAGTAGCTCCCATTAAGGGACCAGGCTGGGACTCTTAGTAGCCAATATTCTCAGGAGCTGGGGGATGGTGCCCAGGCCATAAAGAGGAGGCTGGGCAGAGCCCTCCAGCTTCCCCTACAGATTACAACAGGTCCTGCCTTAAAGATCCATGAAGATTAAAGGGGTTTATACATGTTGAGTGCCTGGGACATAGTATGTGCTAAGTTAGTGCAAGGATGATGAGGAAGGATGCATTTGGATACCAGCTTCACTGTCCTCTGGGCCCTCAAACACCTATAATTAATTTCCCAGGAGATTCTGGGGTTGGTGGATCCCCGTGTCACTGCTTCAGTTGGATTCTTGCAACTCTTGCCATTTTTGGTTATTCACATTCTCACATTTATATGCACACAAACACACTCACATGGTGTGTGCACACACACACACACACACACACACAACCCTAAATATGTGATTTATGGGTATTCATACTCGTCGTGTCTACAATTAAGCATCAGTGCATTCCAGTGGTTTTCAAACTTGTTTATCGAAAGATATTTTATGCAGAAATCCAGTATCATTGTCCATCATTTAACACTTACATTAGCATTACCATTACATTTTTTTTTTCAAATTTGCTCCTTGGAAGACTTTGCTAAGAATCCCTTTAGATTTAAAAATTAGCAAGCAAGTTTCTGCAGTAACAGAG
Organism: Avahi laniger; assembly: GCA_963575035.1. Classification (NCBI taxonomy): domain Eukaryota; kingdom Metazoa; phylum Chordata; class Mammalia; order Primates; family Indriidae; genus Avahi; species Avahi laniger. The sequence continues at coordinate 61,681 of CAUYSK010094590.1, read as the reverse complement.
AGGGAGCATAGCCTTCATGAGGAGCCTGTATCTGAGCCCTCAGCTCATCGCACCTGGAACAGGCCCCTGAGGACAGCCTGGCAGCAGCGGCAGCTCTGCCACAGATGGCCAAGAGGGGACCATTGTAGCTGGTACCCAGACCTACATTCTTCAGTAGCTGCATGTTTATTTTAACGCGCACTGTAAAAGCATAACTAGCATTTAAGGTAGCAAGATGAGGATTCTTTTTCAGTTTTAAAGGCAGATATTTAGTAAAGGAAAGCGCAGATGGCGAGTGGATATTGTGAGAATCATGAGGGTGGCACATATATGATGAGGCTTGGGAAACAGCGACCTCCTTATTGCTTTATCTCTACCTTGAAAGCCACTATGGTTGTCCCTTAAAAGGTTAAGAAATGAATCAGAAAAGAATGGGAAAGAACGAGGAGGGAGAGCCGCCACCAACAGAACATTGATTTTCTTGGCCAGCTTGTGCAGTTTCCAAAGCAGCAAACAGCACTGTGCTTTTATGCATGAGGTTTTTGTGGTAGAGTTAATAGCCTTTTTGTTTAATGCCCTTTCACCTTATTCCCGTGTTTTTAGTGATAAAAAATGGTGGTAAGGCAGGGGGTAGGTGTTCATTGAACAGACAAGAGCTGAGCTGCTCTGAGTGAGGCTGCCTGTGGTGGCCTTTGAAACTCGGCCCTCGAACCCCAGCAGCACAATGAGGAAATCCTTGCATTTGTCCCTCTTTTGCCATTATTTTGACTCCAGGTTATTGGTTAGCCTTACAAAGGAAGCTTCTACTACCAACTCCTAAGGGTGAGGTCTTCTGAGATTCAGCTCTGTTCTCAGTTGCTAGCACATGGCCTGACCTATAGGCCTGACCTATATGAGTCTCACTGATGGTAAATGATCAGATACATCAGAGATATTTTTATCATCACCCCCGTACCCTACTTCTTCAGTGTCTCCTCAGGGCTTTTCACATAGTAGATATACAGGAAAGACTGGCTGGCTGGTTGAATGGATGGATGGAAGTGTGGAAGAGGAAGCAAGGGAGTAGATAGTTGGGTGGCTGAATGGATAGGTAGATATGTGGGTAGGTGGATGGATATAGATGGATGGATTGATAGGTGGCTGGATGGATGGATGAATGGATGTATGTGTGAGTAGGTGGATATAGATGGATAGATGAGTGGATGGATAGATGGGTGGATGGATGGATGGATGGTGGGTAGGTAGATGGATGGATGGATTGACGGATGAATGGATGGATGGATGTGTGGGTAGGTGGATGGATGGATGTATGTATGGGAAGGTGTATGGATGAGTGTGAATGTGGATAGATGGATGGATGTGTGTGTAGGTGGATGGATGTAGATAGTTGTTTTGACAGATAGATGGATGGATGAATGGATGGATGGATGTGTGGGTAGGTGGATGGATGGATGGATAGATGTGTGGGTAGGTGGATGAATGGATGGATGGATGGATGGATGGACGTGTGGGTAGGTGGATAGATGGATTGATGGATGGATGGATGAATGGATGTGTGGGTAGGTGGATGGATTGATGGATGGATGGATGGATGGATGGACGTGTGGGTAGGTGGATGAATGGATGGATGGATTGATGGATGGATGGATGTGTGGGTAGGTGGATGGATATAGATGGATTGACAGATGGATGGATGGATGAATGGATGGATGGATGTGTGGGTAGGTGGATGGATATAGATGGATGGATTGACAGATGGATGAATGGATGGATGGATGTGTGGGCAGGTGGATGGATATGGATGGATGGAGGGTTGGGCAGATTGGTAGAAAGGAAGATGGCAGGTGGATAGATAGGTACCTGGGGGGATAGATACAGGCAACTGGGTGGATGAGTTAGGGGGTGGATAGGTGGGTGACTGAGGTAGTAAGTGGGTCAACAGCAGGCCTAGGAGAGGTAATTTCAGTTCATGCGTCTGCTTCATTCTAATCAAAGTGCATTTTCTCGGGGAGGATCTTCAGAGGCGATGACCCTGACTCTTTTTCTGTACAGGTCCTGACCTCTAGAAAGTGTTTGCTGCACTTCCTGATGTGAGGCCCCATCTTGTCATCTGACTCATGGAAATACACATTTCATCTCAGGCCTTTATACTTCACTCAAACTTCACCCTTTCAGGGATTGAGCCTCATTAAAATCTGTCCTCTACCTAGTTACTCTTTGAGAAAGTTCCTTGTTAGGGCATTTCTGCTGTGAAATGTATCACACCAAGCCATGTGAGTGCCAACCTGAATGCTAAAGACTGTTATTAGCAGATTTAGCCTAGAGATGTTTCAGAGTTGTCAGTTCTGATGTTCATAGGATTATATTTTCAAACATCATCACACATCCTCTATGACAGACTTGATTACTGTGATGAACTAGTTTTCTTCCTTTGAGAGATGTTCTAGTTGCAAAAATGATTCTGAAAGTATTTAAGCAAAATGCTGGGCCAAACTGAAGTGACGCTATTTCCTTTGGGTGGCTCATTTAGCTTGCTGGGAGAGGCAGCTTGGTGCAGCACAAAGAGCACTGGACATGGAGTCCACAGGCCTAGGTTTGTTTTGTCCCCAATGTCTTAGCAGCTGGTGACCTCAGGGAAGTCTCTCATCTTTGCCTTTTCTTCTGCAAAATGGGACCAATGACTGGTGACCCCTTGCTGGGTTGCTCTGAAGATGAAATGCAGAAGGTGCATAACAAACTATAAAGTGTTGTGCATGATTGAGGGCTCCGTGGTGGTAGAAGAAAGAAAGCCACACCTCATATACATCACTTTATATTTTTGGGGGTGCTTAAATAACAAGAGTCAGATATTTACAATGAAAAAATTAGCCATATGTCCTAGAACTAACACCTTTTCTGGGCCATAGAATTTTTATTATAAGTAAAGGGACCACAGGCAAAAACCTGGCATAACCACAGAGATGCAGCTACTTCCCTTTGCTCATTCATTTCTTACTGCCACCTACAGTATGAGAAGTATGAGGGTGGGAGTACAGCGGTGGGCCGGGCAGATATATAGTCTCTGTACCCAGGAGGACACAGACAAAACCAGATCACCTGAATAACTATTTAAATAGAAATGTGGAAAGTGCTCCGAAAGAAAGTTACAGGGGTGTGCAAATAACATGGAGGCCTGACCTAGGCCAGCGATCAGAAAAGGCTTCCCTGAGGAGGCACTCTTGAGTTGAGATTGAAGAACAAACAAGAGCTAACTGGGCAAAAAGGGTGGAAGGATTCCTGGAAAAGGGAAGAGCAAATACAAAGGCGCTGGGGCGAGAGGAAGTGTGGCACCTTAGAGAAAGCAAAAGAAAGCCCATGTGGCTGGAGTAGAGGGAGCGAGACGGGATGAGCCTGGAGGGATGGGGGAGGCCAGATCATGTCGTACCTGTTATGCTAAGACCAGCAGGACCCCTCGAAAAGATGTCTAGCAAGGGAGCAACCCAATTGCTGTTTTTTAAGAAGCTTCCCCTGGCTGCGGTGGTGGGGAGAACAGATCAGAGGGAAGGGAGAACGACTGCAGGAATGCCGCTACCAACCGCAGCAGTGAGAGTGGGGACAGAGCGGGCAGGTGGATTCAGGGCACATTTCAGAAGGCTTGGTTTTTGACCGGTTGTGATAGGAGAGAGGGGGTGATTGAGGATTGATTCTAATGCAGTTATGTCCCATTTTGAACTGAGTGGCTAACAAATTTATACGCACTGAACATTATTAGAGTAAATTAAAGAAATGCATCTATAGACTCTACAGTATTTTGCATACTTTAAGCATGGAGATAATCTAAAAATTTGCATGGGAGCCCAGGGAAAACTGGATGGTGTAGTCACTCTTCCTCATCTTGCAGGAAAACACTCCACCCATGCAGAAGCAAAGATGGGGTCCAGAAAGATGTTTGGCAAATGCTCATTAAAAACAGAGAATACGAACTGTGAAGCATAGATCTGATCTGAGTCTTGTCCTCAAGGCATTCACAATCCCCGGAGGCAGACGTGATATAAATGTCAGATCCACTCCAGCCTATGTCTACAAGTGAGGTTGCACCAACATTAAGAAAACCTCCCTGTGTGCTGCTCCTATCTGCAAAACGGCATGACCTCAAGACCCACCCCCACCTGCCACAACTTTCCCAATCTTTCCTCTGTGTCTCTGGAGGCATCTCAGGGTCCTCACAGAAGCCCTTGTTTGGCACAATACCACAGTCTCCTTGGTGACATCCAGTGCCCACAGCCACTTGTGGAGGCCTTTCATCACCCCATGGTCAGATCTTTGTTCCTCATTGCCCCAAAATGCACAGGACCTACGCAGGACTGCGCTGACTTTGGTCCTCACTGAGGAAGAAGGCTGCTCGGACTCTTGTTGTATCACAGTTGATCAAGTGGGCCCAGTGGTACGTTGGAGTTAGTATGTATCCGCTGGCAAGAGCTGATTGTGCACATCTCTTCCCAACTGCTTGTTCTGTGATGTCACGTTAGTAGCTTGAAATTGGCCATGATGGGAGTATTTGCACCGTGGAAATCGGTAAATGCTACAAATCAGAGTTTCCTCCTTCTCTCCTTCAAAGAACTTGTTGTTAAACATATACCAGCACACCACTGGCTGGGCCCAAAGCTCAGCTGCTTGTGCGCTGAGCCCCACAAGGTTCCCTGGGAACACAGTGTCTTTGGCTTCCACACAGCCCCCTTTCCATATGGTTCAGACCTCGTCCCTGGGCTCAGGACCACATTGTCCTTTTAGTCCCCTCCCTGTCACAGAAACACACCCAGCTATCAACACATGAAACATCTTCACTCTCCGGGGCTGTGGCCCCAGCAATCATCACATAGAAATGAATGGGGCAGGGGGGGAAGGAAAGATTGACCGGGATGTCAGAGAGGCCTTGAGCATGTCCTACCCTCACGTGGGCCTCAGTTTTCTGAGCCAGGAGGACCTACCGGTCCAGTCTTCTTTCTCCTCAATGCCAAGACTCTACTGAGCTGGATCCCCACTGGTTGAGATCCAGTTAACTGAGGGTATATTATGTTTCAATCTTGAATAAATAGAAAAAATATGTAGGATGTTGCCAAGATACAGTAGAGGCCAGACTGAAAAAGTCTGGAGGTTCAAGGCCTTAGGTGTGTATGGTTAATTACTGTGTGATTGATCAGCTGCAGGCTGTGACTCTGGAAGATTCTGGAGAATGCAGGAATTTTATATATGCATATGTGTATATGTCTGTACACACATACATACGCATATGTACTTACAAGCCAATGGCGTATGATAACATATTGACCTAGATTCTCTCTCAGGCACTCGGGATCTTCAGGAAGCCATATGTAGTGGTGGTTTAATACAACCACCGTCAATTCCTCTTCACTGATTTGGCAGGGTCCCTGCAGTGTGTGCAGCTCTGCAATGATTTAAGCAGCGTACGAAAAAATTCCCTGTTCATCCTCAAATCTAGTAATTCTATCAACTAGCTTATGAAGAGCTGCTTCAGTAATCCGTGTTTAATGACCTCAGCCACTGGACAGCTGTCCTGAGAATTAAAGTCCCCTGCGTATCCCGAGGTTCTAAACTCCAGTGTAATGGAAACATGTCCTGCTTCTCCCCACACCCCACAGCAATGAGATGCAGAACAGATGTCCAGCCGTGGGTCCTCTCTTTGGACCCACACTTCCCACCCCAATCTTTGTGAGTAGTGGTCCCTGGAACAGGGGCCATGGGATCTCTCTGCCATCCCTGTTGGACAGTCAGGGGGCCTCAGCTCTGTGCCCTCAGTTCATCCATAGAATGGAGAGAATGTTCCCTGGTGTGGTTGGAGAAGGAGCCCTCAGATCTCTCTGGCCTCTTATGACTCTGAAGCAGTGAAAAAGAAAAGATTTTCAGATGGGGACCAACATTCACTAAGCCCCTGAAGTACTGGATTTCCTTGGAACAAGCCCAGTGAGGGAGATGGAATTAGCACCATTTTACAGAAGAGGAAACTGAAGTTCAAGAGGTTATGTAGCCTGCCAAGTTCACACAGGTGGGAAGTGTCGGGGTCCAGACTTCAGGGCTGGGGTCAGCTGCCTCTGATGCCCATGTTCATTTCACACCCCCTCCCAGTTTCCCACCCACCTCAGTGGAATCCTTTGGAACCCAAGTTTGTGCCATCACACCAGCCCTGTTTCTATGGAGAAATAGATACAGCTATCATCTTCGACTTCCCCCTTCCATCTGCCAAGCCCTGCCAACTCCACGTGCATGAAATCCCATCTACCACCCACCCCCTTCCTCTCTGTCCCCTCTGCCACTCATTCATTCTGGCTCTTATTTTCGTACTCACCAGATGATTCTTCCTAAATAATCTCTGACCACGGTCCTTCTTATAGAAACCTTGCCTGGCTTCCCACAGCCTGGCATTTTAGGAACTCCGCCACCATGCTATCGCCTGTGTTTCCAGTCATTTTTCCTAATGCCGCTGTCACCCAGAAGCAATACTCCCCCCGACACACACACACCAGAACTTCCAGCCTTCATAACTGTGCTTGTATGGGTTTTTTTATCACCTCTTCAATCATGTATTCATTCAACAAATAATTTTTGAGAACTTACTGTGTGCCAAGTACCATAGTGGGAGCTAGGAATATATCAGTAAGCAAAACAAACAAAAATCCCTTCCTTCAGAGAGTTTACAGTCTAGTGCAAGGAGGCCAACAAGTGATAACTGACACATTAAATGAGTTAGAAGGCGATGGTTGCTGATCCAAAAAGAAAGAAATGTGTAAGTGGGTAAGAAGGATTGGAAATGCCAACCAGTGGAGGGGAGCAGAGAGATTTAAACAGGATGGCCAGAGGAGGCCTCCTTGGGAAGGTAACATTTGAGAAAAGAGTCGAAGGCGGTGAGGGAGTAAGGCAGGCACGTGAGTAGGTGAGTGATCTAAGCAGATGGGCGGCCAGTACGAAATCCTAAGCTGAGGATATCTGGAGTTTTGGGGTGGAGGCCTGCCACTCCGGCAAGATGGAGGAGTAACAAGGACTAGATTTACCCTCCTTCCTTAAACAACTAACAGCCAGTCAAAATACTATGTGAAACGACAGTTTTCAAACAGTGGGCTACAGACAGCAGAGGAGAGTGACCTCGAGAGAAGGAACACAAGGAAGCAAGTCTTAACGATTGCCAAGCTTGCTGCCTGGAGCGTTTCCAGGCTGCGGCACAGCAAGGGGGAGCTCAAACAGAGCCTGGCAGCCTTGCCGAATTGAGGACACAGAGTTGAGAATTGAGAGAAACCCAGGAGGCTAAAGTCTGCAGGCAGAGTGCTGGAGAAGAGAGAGCTGTGTGGAGAGGGTAGAGCTAGTGAGATCTGCAGAGGGGTCCCCTCGGGTCCTCAGCCGAGGACTTATCAGCACATATGTAATGAGGAAACTGCCTGAGACCTGGAAAAGAACCGGAAGAAAAGAACAGGCAAGACAGAAGGATCCTCAGAGCTCAACAGCCGAGGTGGGAAAAACTTGGTAATACGTGGGGAGAATATTCAGAAAGGGATTTGTCTGAGCAGTGGGGTAAAATGAACCCTAGACTGAAGGTAGCTCTAGTCCCACCTAACAAAGATTAAAAGCAAGACTCAAAAGGGTCAGACTCTTTCCACATAATTATGTCCCAGATGTAGCTTAAGAATATTTCAAGGAATATAAAAATCTAGCACTCAATGAGGGATCTGATATCTAATTAAAGATTGCCAGGCAAGCAAAGACACTGGAGGCCAGTGTGACTGGACCGGTGTCAGCGAGGGGCAGAGAAGTTAGAGACGAAGTCGAGAACTCTAGAGTGTCATTCCAGTAACCCAGCTAAAAGGACTTTTGTCAACTCAGGAGAAGTCAAGAGAAGATATCTACTTTCTTGACTCCCCTTCCAGACTAAAAAGCCCCCCTGCTTTGTTCTGAAGTCCCTGGGAAACCACTGATTGAGCAGCCCGTCCTCAGTAGATTAACCTTGTGCCATACCCCTGCCCACTATTGGCCCTCACACAGCTCTTTGAGAAGGGTCAGTTCAAGGATTAGGAAGGAAGAGGAGGCTGAACTAAGTACAGATAGGAGGAGGACCTGTCCCATTCAGGGCGAGGAAGGGCCGAGGACCTGCCTCCGTCCTGTCTTCCAGTCAGATCCACCACCTGCAAGGTGCACGACCTTGGAAAATCTTCTTAACCACCATGACTTGTTTGCTTGTTTGACTCAAATTAACAATTGAGTGCAACCTACTTATAATGAGAGTTTGAAGCAGCTTTCAATAAAAAGCATGTATAAAGCAAGGCCACTGAAACAGAAGTCACAAGTCTAAAACCATATAATGTGAGGAAAAATATACAATAAAAATTAGGGGAGTATCATTAACTTAATTATGAATTTAAATGACCTGGTTGCCAAGTGATAAAGAGAAGTGAACCTCATTTTGTTCATCTGTAAAATGGAATTAATGCTCTTTGCCAGTCCATCCCAGACAGTGGCTCAAGGGTCATCAAGGCTGTGGATGAGAATGTTTCATTCAGATCTCTTCTGGTGCATGTAATAGGAAGCCATACTACAGCAAAGGTAACAGTAAGGTCTAGGATGAGGCCTCTCCATCTCTCCATCTCTAGGTTTGCTTTCTCCTAGGCCAGCTCCATTCTCAGCCTGAGCACAGTTGCTTCCGGCTCCCATCATCACAGTAACAAGTCCTGCAAAAGAGGGAACCCATTTTGCCAATAGCATCAACAAAATCCCTGCCAGTGAGTGCCCTTAGCTTTGATTGGCTGATGTGGGTCATGTGCCCATCACTGAACCAATCATGTAGCTAGAAGATAGGCTGCACTGATTGGCTTAGTCTCAGTCATGTGATCCATCCTGCATAGAGCCAGCTTCACAGAACTTCACAGCTGCGGGGGGCAAGGTGGATCTCTGCCTTGGTTTTTCTCTTCCCACGCACCCATTGTCTGCCCTGGGAGGCTGATCCCATGGACAGCAGGCCTTGCACTGTGGCTTCTGGTTGGCATACAGGCAGGAGATTGGAGGCCAAGAGGAGAGAGGTGGGTCAGGGCTCAGCCTCCTCCTCCCTGCCTACTTCTGACACAGCTGTGACCCTCCATGGCTGTGGCTTCTGCTCATCTCCCACTCTTATGGAGCTCCAATGACACTATTCCTTCCTTTGCCCGTTAGGCTCTAGGCTCTGAGGCATGGCAGCTGGTGCTGCCATTGCTACTCTGTGGGCACATCACCTTCCTCCTCACTGTTTTAATCTGCCTCCCACTCTGTGAGTAGTTCTTAATAGAAGCTCTTCTTTCGAACCATCCAGAGTGAATTTTGTTTCCTCCTAGGGCCCTGTATCAGTTATCTTTTGTGTCATAGATACCATGTGGTGGCTTAAAGCAACAATAAACATATATTGTCCCACATGTTTCTGTGGGTCAGGAATTCAGGAGTGACTTAGCTGGAAGATTCTGGCTTGGGGTCTCTCATACATTGCAGGCAAGATGTCAGCTGGAGCTGCAGTCATCCTAAGGCTCACTGGAGCTGGAGGATTTGCAACCAAGGTGGCCCCCTCACATGGCTGGCAGGGTGACGCTGGCTATTGGTGAAGGACTCATCAGTTCCTCACCACATGGACCTCTGCATGGAGCAGCTTGGGTGTCCTCGTGACATGGTGGATGGCTTCCACCAGCACGAGTAATCCAAAAGAAAACAAGACTGAGGCTGCAGTGTCTTTTTATGATCTACTCTCGGAAAGCACACGCTGCCATTTCTGAAATATCTTACTGGTTACACAGGCCAGCCCTATTCAGTGGGAGAGGGCACTACAGAATTCTGGTTGTGATTGCCAGGAGGCGAGAGTCATTGGGAGCCCTCTTAGAGTGTGGTTATCACAGACCCGGACTGACATAATCTCTCAATTAAATCCAGGGACTATTAAAACCAGGGGATCAGTTGCTGAGCAAAAAAATAAAAACCATCCACTGCAAAGTGCATTGACAGCTATAAACCGGGTGCAAATCCTATAAATAGAATGAAATGTGACTCTTGAATTCACCAGCAGGTGCCACAAGTTGAGCAGGGGTCTTGGAAGAGCGACAGAGAATAGGAATGAGGATGCCCTCAAGCCCAGCCCAGGGTGGGAGGAGAGAGGAGAGAACCCAAAGGAGTTCCTTGATCCACCTTCCCCCAGCTTCAACCAGCCTCACTCCAGCCCTGAGAACAGCCTGAGACACCGACTGTGCTTGTTCCTAGTCTGCTCCTGACATCTCACAACCTTCCTCCTGGTTTCTGCTGCTAGAAGTAGCCTCCCAACCCCCTCAGGCAAGCGCCGGGGCTATCAGTGCAGCAGCCCTCCCTTCCCTTCCTCTTTCCTCCTTTGCTAACACCTGTCTCTTCATGGAAGATATTTTAGTTGATGGCTTAGCCCGTGAAGCCAAGTGAATAGTCCCCCCAACCCCCATGTGCAGCCATCTGGGTTTCTAGTTAGGGAGTCGAGCCAAAAGCAAGAATGGGTTCTCAATCAGGCGTGCCAAGGACACCTGCCCACCAGCCCAGCCCGCTGTTTCCGAGGCTGGAGGCACAAATGGTGACTCATCAGACTCAGAGCTGAGGGCCATTGGAGCTGGGAGGAGCCTGGGAGACTGTCCCGTCTCGTACTCCTTGCCCTACCACACATACACGCATACATGCACACTGGCAGCTGCACGCTCACACAAAAACCATTTTACATATGGAGAAACCAAGGCGCAGAGCCAGGACTGCATCTTGGGTCTCCTGATTGCTATTTTAATGCCCTTTCCACCAACCTGTGCCACAAGTCCTGGATAAGTTGTGCGTCACACTGTGTGGACTCTGAGTAAACAAAGCTGCATGAGAGTCTGATTGCCCAAGCATGACCTGTGAAGGGGATGTGCTGGCTCGGACCCCACCAGTGGGCCCTGGGGCTGACAGAGGGTGGCCACACTCCTCAGCCTGGGATTCAGAGCCTGCCTCCCCACCCTGTCTGTGCCAGCCCTCAAGCTCTGCACATCCCTGTGCGTTTCCTCTCCATTTGTTTATTCATTCGTTCGTTCACCCAACAACTATTGAGCACCTACTATGTGCTGGGTGAAGTTCTAGCATTTGTGATGCAACTGTGAAAAGGCAGACCTCATCCTCCAGGGCCTATCTACAGTGCTGCCTCCTCCATGGAGCCTCCCTGGCCCTGCTGGGAGTGAGTAGAAGCCAGCTGAGGCCAGGACTACAGCCTACCTTGGGTGCAGCTGCTGTGCTTCCACCTCTTCCTCTGCCAGGTCAGAAGGAAAGCACAGGGCTTCAGAGTGCTGCACATCTGAGCTCAGATCCCAGCTCTGCCACTCACAGTCATGACAGTGACCCTGTGACTTAGTGACTCACATGAGCCTCATTTTCCTCAGCCAAGAAATGGAAAGGGGTAGCATCCCCCAGGCCTGTGGACCACCTGGTTCACCTAAGTTTGGAGCCTTTGAATACCAGAGCAGACCTAATAGGTACTCAGCTCAGCCTTGCAGTAGGACCAGAGCCAGGGAGTGCCAATCTGTTCACCACGCCATCCTTGGAGCCCAGCATAGTGCCTGGCCCAGAGGAGTCTCCCAAAATGTGATGAGTGAATGAGTGCACAAACGACTGATTGAATGAACAAACATACACGTGAACAAAGCATAGAACACCTTGGTTCCCGTTGGTTTTCCCTGCCTTTAAAGTCAAGTCTGAGTTCTATTTTATTTTGTTTAATCTTCTTCAGGTGCAGAGAATTGAGTTAGTCTTAATCATAAACTCCTGGCAATTAACATCACTAGTCCAGCCAAGGCTCAGCTCTGTTTCATTCATGCATTCATTCCTTTTTATTTCTATTTCCCACTACTGTTCCCCCATCTCCACAATAGGCATCATAATGAGTCTAATTGTACCTTTTTGTTTGTATGTAGTTTTGCAAAATGTGTGTTATTTTATGTGTGTTTTTATTTATGTAAATGTATTGTGTTAGACATATATCCTCTTTTTTCTTCCTTTTTTCATTAAGCAGTGTGCTTATAAGATTCATCCTTCCATTACCTCTAATCTACCAGTTATGATTCTTTCCAGGTCACCTCCGTCACACACAGACAGACAAACACACACAGAGACACAAATGAAGCTGCAATAAGCAGCCTTCTAAATGTCCCCTTAATGAGAATTTCTTAGGCTGTATCCCAGGAGTGGAATTCTGGGTCAAAGAGTATGCAGACATTTAATTGGACTAAGTAGTGCCAGATGCTGTCCAGCATGGCCGCTTCTGCGGCATTCCACCAGAAGTGTGTGCGATTCCTATGTCTCTGTCCCCACCAACACCTGGAATTGTCTGTATTTCTAATGTTTGCCATTTATTCAATATAAACTGACATCACTTTAATATTCTCTCATTTCTAATGATATTAAGCATTGTTTCATGTGCTATAGGCCTCTGGGTTTTCTCTCTTGTAAATTGCTTGTTCGGATGCTTTACCCACTTTTCTGATGGGGTTGCCGTCTTCATATTGTTGATTTTCAGGAGTTCCGAGTATAATCTGGATATTAATACCATGTTGATTTTAGACCTTACAAAAATATTCTTCCATTCTGTCATCTGTTTGTTGACTTTGTCTAGAATGCCCTTTTTCTAACAGAAAGGCTCAATTTTGATATAATCAAATTGATCATTTTTTTGCCTAACGGTTTTTGCATTTGAAGTTTTGTTTGAGAAGTTCATCCTTGTCCCTTGATTTCAGAGATATTCCCCTACATTTTCTTCTATTAACTTTACCTCTCACATTTAAACCTTCAGTGGGTCAAGGGTCCACTCTTGTTTGTGGAGTTAGGTAAGGATCAAGTTTTGTTTTCCTTTATATAGTCGGCCAGTTTTCCCAATATCATCTATTAAACAATCAAACACTCCCTTGATTTATGGCGCCACTTTTTTTGTAAATTAAATTTCCTCCCATAAATAGATGTGTCTTTTAACCCTTTATCCCAGAGGTTTCCAAACTTTCTCAGTTCACAGCACTGTTAGTGTCTCAGTAATTTTTTCACAGCATTCTAGACCAGAAGAAATATTAGAAGTTTGTGAGTAGTTAGGTGCAAACAACTAAGTAAATATTTAAGTCCTAACAACTTAGCAGCCATCTGAAAAAATAATGCACAAAAATTGAAACAAAAAATAAAGTTATTTTATTTTCAAATAACTATAATTACTTACCAATGGGATATGGGTCTCTTGGGAACTAGACGACTCAAACCTTGGAATAAGACTGGACTTTTCCTGTCCCACACTGATTTTTACACGTACTTGCTTTTTATCACACCAACCTCTGAAAACCCAGTTTCACAAAGATGTGATGTCATCAGAAGGAATATAGCACAATCTAATGTTGAGACTGTGAATTACTTCAAGTAAGTAATTCACATAGTGTCTGATTGATATTGACTATCACTGTTTCCCATGAAAATTTAAAATATGCCACACCACCCCTGTGAGTTCACTGTGGCACCTTGGTGCCCAGTTTGAGAACCATGGTTCTATTTCCTTCCGCTGATTGACTGCTTGTTCTTGAACCAAAATCATCTGTTTCTATGAGTGTGGCTTTCTCATATGCCTCATTATCTGGCAAAACAAGATATCTCCTCTCTTTATTCTTTTTTGGTGTGACTTTGCCATAGGCCCTTCTTGACCCGATCCTTGCCTACCTCTCTAACTTTATTTCTCTTCTGTGATTCGCATACCCAGAACTCTTTCCATTTCCTACTCTATGGCTGCTTTCTTGCCTCCTGGCCTTTGCATACATGGTTCCCTCTTGCTGACACACTCTCATCATCCCCAACCTTCCTCCTTGCCTGCCTAGCTCCTCCTGGGCCTTCTGGGCTTATTTGAGACCTCCTTTCTCCAGGAAGCCTTCTCTGACCCCAGGCTAGGTAGATGCTCCCACGGCCCAGACACTGTGCCAGCCAGGGCACTTGTGTGCTGTGGTTATCTGTGAGTCTGTCTCCCCCACCACACTGTGGGCTTCCTGAGCACAGGCGCTGAGCCTTGGGGGCTGTTTTATCCCCAACACCAGGCCTAGCGTGACACAAAGCAAGTGCTCAACACACACCTGCTTAAACAAACACCTGTGTTAAATTCCTGGCCACACACTCTACATGAACCCAGCACTTCACTCTTTTAAAAGCCCCGCACTTGCCTTTGCTCCTCCCAACAGCCTGAGCAGCAGAGATTAGCACAGCCATGGGACCTCAAGCTGGAGTGTCAGGGGAGGCCAGGGGAGGCTGGCGTTCTGGTCAAGCCGGGAGTGATCACACGGCCAGGCGCAGGAGAGCAGAGGGAGCTTCAGTGCTGGCTGGAGCCCACTGAGGATTCATACATCCAGAGAGGAAGGTGGGGGGCGGCGCGGGGAGTGGAGGCATCCCTACAGAGTTGCATGGCCTCCCTCCTGGGTCAAGAGCTCAAGAGCCCCTTTTGCCCTTCCCTTTCCTTTATCCATCCCCATGCCCACTGGCTCTATCCCAGACATCCCAAGCCAGGTAGTTCCTCCAAAATTTGGAGCACCTTCTGCCTAGCCATTGGCAGTTTGGAAATGTTGTCAGGAAGCTCCAGGCCTCAGTTCGGGGATGCCCACTACCAACCTGGAGATATCGCCCAATTCTCGGCATGCTTACCCTCTCACGGCCCCGCATCTGCTGAGTCCACTAGGGATTCAGACCGTTGCATGATCCCTCGGGCTTTCGTGAGCTCTGGGCCACATGGATCCACGTGGGAAACGCAGCCCCTTCCTCGTTTCTACGTTCACCCAAAACAAAACAAAATACAAAAACCATCCTCTCTGACCAGGACTCGTCTGGGGGGTTCGGTGGAGATTTTGAGGCCAGGCAGAGGGGGTTTCATACCAGAGAATGTAATTTGAGTGACACCGTGTTGAACGTGAGTTACTCCCAACCCAGGTCACCTTCAGCCGCCCTTGGGTGGTCTCTCTCCCCCTCCCGCTCCTCTCGGGCCCTTTCCTTCTCAGGAGGAAGCTAACCCCAGCCTGTTTTCTCAGGGGAGCTGCTGGCTGCCCCGGCCCCTGCCTGCCCAGGAGCACGCTGAGGTTCTTAACCTTCCCCAGAAGGGAATCCTTTCCACACCAAGATCGTCCCCTCTTTAAGGGAAATTCTGAGCCTGGCTTTCAGATACTATAAACTTTATCTCCTTACACACTAGGAGAGACTGCAGCCAAAGTGGCTGGGGGTCCCAGAGTAGAACCCTGGAGGCCTGCCTTCCGGAATGCTGTGCTTTCTGAGTCACTCATCCCCTGAGTCACCAAGTCCTGTCCATTTTTCCTTTCATGTTTCTCTGGTCTGTGCCTTTCTCTCTTGCTGCCCAGACCCCTTTGCCTCATGCATGGACTGCCGCTGCGCCAGCTGCCTCATTTGAGCCCTGCCCTACCCCCGGGGCCAGGCTACAGCCCACTCTGACTTAGCGCAAAGATTCCAACAGATTGCAAATTGCATATCTTAGACTTATGGGTCAACTGGTCAGCAATTTGGTTTTCCTGACAGAGACTAATCTATTTAACAAAAATAGAACATACAGTAAAGCAAAAATTAATACTTCTAATCGTGGGCCTGCTTGCATCTGCAAACAGCCTGGAGAGAAGGAGCCGGGGTGGGGGTGGTGAGAAGCTGGGGCGGAGGCCTGGTGATGGGTGGCTTCATAGCTCGGCCACCCAGTCAACCTGGGCCAAGACGACACTCGCTGGCATGGCCTGTTCCCCTCTGCTGAGCTGAGAGCCACTCTCCTCTGCCTTCCTTCCCTCACTTCCGGGCCTTCTCTAAGCCCTGCTGGTCCCACCTCCTTCCCGTCTTTTGACTCATCAATGTTTCCCCATCCACGTTACCCTCCTCTCCGCTGGCCTCCACAGCAGCTTCTGGCGGCCTTGCTTGCTTCCAGCCTGGCCCTCATGCCCGTCCATTTTCCACACGGCAGCCCAAGTAGATTTTGAAAGAGCACAGTGGACTTGTTACCTCCTGGCTTACCCCTTCCGCAACTCCCCATCTGGGGCAAGAGGTCCAAAGCCCTGCCTGGTGTGGCTCCTGCGTTCCCTCCGCTCAGCAAGCCCGACTCCTTGCACACCACCCACCGGTGACCATGCCCTTCTCTCTGGGCCTCCAAGGAGCCATGCTGTCTTGCCTCTAGGCTTTGCATACACTGTTCCCTCTGCCTAGAACATTGCCTCTCCATCCTCTTGGCCCGGCTAACATGCTTGTTCTTCCCTGCATCCCCCCAAGAACTCCCCCCATGAGACAGGTGCCCTCCCCTGTGCTTCTAGCCCTCTGTACCCACGCTCTCCTAGCAATTACCACATCGCCTTCTTATAGTCTTTTTTAAAAAGATGTATCACCTCCGTTAGACTGGGAGCTTCTAGAAGACCAGGACTTTGGCTTAGTCACTGCAACTCCCTGGGGTCTAGCATGCTATCTCGCGGAGTAGGCACTCAACACACACAGTACATGGCCGGGTGCCCCTCATTTTATCACTGAGGAATTGAGGCCGAGAGCGGGGAAGGGACATAATCACAGGCACTCATGGAGTTGGTGATAGAACTGGGGCTAGAACCCTGAACCGCCCACTCGACTCCTGCACCCCTTTCTCGTCTAATTGTAAAGAAACAGTCTCCGGCAACATCATTCAGCCCATGGGACGCAGGTCCCCAGTGCCCAACAGCCTCCCGGGGGCATCTCGATCCCCCAACCTGTGATAACCTTCCTCAGTGATAACCAGCTCCTCTGCCCTGGGCCACACTGTGCCTCTCTCAGTCCCTCTCACACTGTGGCGCTGACAGCGTCTGCCCTTGGCCAGCGTCTCTCCTCTCATGGCTCTTCCTGAGGGATCTTGCTCCGGTGCCCCTCAAGTCTGTTCAACTCAACTCTGCAAGATTTAACCAACAGTCCTGCATCCTGCTCCTTCCCAGGCCTTCAGAAGAAAAGTAAAAGCTCCTTCCCTTGGGGTTTCCATCCAGCAAGAGGCAGTTACAATGTGCAGTTCAGGTGTGGAGGAAAAAGCCAAGGGCACCCCTGAGGCCGGAGCAGGGGCCAGCGCCAAGGAGGACACGAGCAGGGAGGCCACGTTAACTGGGGCCTGACATGCGAGGTTTGTGCTTGGAGGACCAAGTCCCAGTAGGACCACGTGGCAAATGGAGAAGAAGGGGGTCCAGTCAGAAAAACAGAAGCCACACTGGGTATCTCAATCAGAGGGGATTTAATAGCGGGACTTGTTGGACAGGTGTTGGGCGGAGGAAGGAGTGTAAAAGGAACACGGAGCCGCCGAGATACCACCGCCAGGGCTGGAAGAATGAAAGGGCAGAGGTGAGCTTTCAGAACCCAGCAGCTCCGAGGAGAAGCCCCCACAGCTAACATCCGGACTCCGACGAGGCAGCGGCCGAGGGAGTACAGCAGGCTGGTGCTGGACGTGCAGCTAAGAAGCTGGGGCGGGACCCTGGCAGGGGCAGGAAAGCTGCGTTCTGAGTCCCCATCCCTCCGCCACCCCTCTACTCTCCCCCAGAGGCTCCCGTTGGCAGGCGCTGACAGGAAGGGAGTCTGGAGATGTGGCTTCCGAGTGGGGGAGGGAGTTTGGGAGTGAGGAGACAGCAGGTGAATAACTGGCACCAGACCCCTCTCTCCAGCTGCTCCCACTCTGACTTGAAGCTGCCCCCCTCCCTTGCTTCTGAGAAGAGATTCTCACCCACTTCTTGTGCAGGTAAAACCTGGGCATTTTGCGTTCACATTCCTGATACGAGAGCCAGAGAGGACTGGCTTGGGTACCGGCGTGCTGCAGCCAGCTCCTGCAGGCTCCAGGGAGAGCTGAGAGCCAGTTGTTAAATTATCAGGAATTTGTGAGCCAGTTGTTAAATTGTTGATAGCTTGAAATCCACCATGGTGGGTGTATTTACACCATGGAAATTGGCAAACACTGCAAATCAGAGCTCTGTTCTTCCCCCAAAAGAGCCAGTTGTTAAACATTTGCCAGCACATCGCTGACTACCTACCTATCTTCTCTCCTCCTCCGCCCACTCCTGCCCTACCTCTGCACCATCCCCTAGCCCCAGGCTGCTTGGGACTGGCTCTAGTCCCCTGCAGAGCTTGTTTTCTGATCAATGACTGCTTCTTACAAAGGGGAGGCAGGATAACATGTTAGGAGTGTGAGGCTGAAGTTGACACATCTGGAGTGAATCTCAGTGGTACTACCTACGAGTTATGTAACCCTAGACACATTCCTGACCTCTCAGCCCCTCAGTTCCCTCATCTGTAAAATGGAGATAATAATATACACTTCATCCCATTGAGGTGGTTATTGAGAATTTATCAATAAAGGAGAATCCCAGGGACAGGGGGTGGAAATCGTAAGTAGTGTATGCAAATGTTTCAGCAAAGCTAAAAGTAACATGAAGATTATCTCTGCATGTTTTGCAGAGGGACACATGAGGACAGAGATGAAAAGGGACTTGCCCCAGGTTCCCTTCCTAGAAAGCGGCCAAGTTCAGCCTGAATCTATGTCTTCTGACTCCTTGTTTAGTGCTCCTTTCACTGTTCTAAGTTGAGGGGCACATGTGCTTATGTTTGCACAGATCTCTGGCTCTTATTCGGGAAGACTCTAAGCTGTCAGTAAAAATTAATCTACTTCAAGAGGAGTATTATTTTGTTAGTGATGATGTCGCTATTTTTTGCCTGTAAAAATGTGCCTCCTTATAACATCTTTTCAAAAAAGTTTTTAGTAAAGTTTTCTGGTTATTAAAATAATAACTGCTCATTGTAGAATATCAGTAAAGTATTAAAAAGTAGAAAGAAGAAAAAACCATAGTCACGCAGTCCAGGCCCAGCCAGTGTTAACATTTTTACTTTGTAGGAGTCATTTTTACCTAATTGTGAACACTCTCTAGATACAATTTTTATCCTGCCTTTTTTAACTTTCATTATTCATTATTGTATTAGTTAGGATAAATAACATGAGCTGCTGTAGCAAAGTTATCTCAGCATCTTAATAGATGAACACAGTAAAAATGTATTTCTCTCTTACGCAAAGTGGGTGCTTCTGATTGGTAGACAGAGTTTCCATGTGGTCATTCATGAGCCCTGGCTCCTCCGTATCACGCCCCCACTGTTCCGTGGGCCTCAGGGTTCTCTGATAGATCCTATGACTCTGGTTGGCAGAGGGGGAAATGAAGAAACGTGAAGGATTCATGGACCAGACCTGGAAAACCATATGTCACTTCTACCCACATTCCGTTGGCTTAGAACTGTCACACTGCTATACCTAGCCATCAGGGAGGCTGAAAAATGCAGTCTAGCCATGTGCACAGGAGGAAAAGGAAATGACTTCAGTGAACAGCTAGCCAGGGCCTGGCACAATCAAAATGTCACTTTTCCAATCTTTTATAACTTTTATAATATAATATTCAAGTCAGAATAACTTAGGTCAAGTCACCCCCTGATGAAAACCCTTCAGTGTCTCCCCTTGCATTCAAAATGAAGCCCAGCACCCTCCGTGTGCTAAGGTTCTCCATGACCTTGCACCCGTCTGCCTTGCCAGTCATATTCCTTGCTCAGCTCCTCCCCATGGCCACTTACAGCTTCACTGGCATCGTTTCGGGTCCTCCCATTTCCCAATCCCTTTTCTGCCTCAGGACCTTTGCACATGCAATTCCATCTTCCTAGGATGTTCTTTCCCTTGCTCTTAGCTAACTCCTTCAGGTCTTAGTGCAAATGCCACCTCCCCAGAAAGGCCCTTAGCCCCCAGTCTAAGTTAGGGTCTTCTCACAGTTTTCTCTCTTGGCACCCTGTTCTTTTCCTTCAGATCACTGATTACAGTTTGCAATTCACTATTTTTGCATGTGTTATTGCTTAATGTCCACCTCTCCCAACAGACTGTAAGCTCTGTACAATCTAGGACCACGTTGATGTTGCTCACTCTTTAATCTGGTGCCTGCCTGGCACATCATAGGCGTGTAACGGTACTTGTTGATTGAATGCAGGTATCATAATGTTCATGTCTGATATTTTGCTATTCCAAACAAGCCTGACTCTTGTAATGTAATAACTGGAAAGAAACAGAGGGTGTTACCCCACCTCTCCTGGGCCATCCACCCAGCCATCTCCTCTGGGTCCCCACTTCTCTGCGCTGCACCCAGCCCTACCTTAGGCCACCACTTGCTTCGTGGATGGTCACTCCATAGACCCTCTGGACCATCTGATTATTTCCCTCAGAAGGATGTCCCTGTGTCTTACTGCCCACCAGCAGAAGGGTGGCAGACGGACAGACCACACCTCCCATACTGCTCCTTCTCGCAGCTCCCTACAAACCTACGGCTCAAGGCTCTATGGGTACATCAAACGTGCCTGAAGTCTTGAGCCTATCAAAAGAATTTCTATTGTAAAAAAATATTTTAAGTAGTGTGTAAAATATGTCCTCTCCTAAAGCCCAAGGGGACATGCAGGAAAAAGGAATATTTTTTACCTTTGCAGAACACGTGGATGGATGTACCCAGTTATTTGGTCTTTTTCTGTCTTTTTAAGTCCTGCTGACCCTGTGGAAAAGAGGGCATCTTCTCCTCAAGGCTGCATGGTGCAGATCTCTACCCTTCAGGAAGCACCTGACTAGCAATCTAACCCCAGTGTTTTCTCAGAGTCTGTGTTATTCCTTTGAGACCAGCGCTGTCCTGGGTGGAAGGCCAGCAGCAGAGTGGTCCAGGATGGGCTTGGATCATCCACATAGACAGCGATGTGCTGCCCCATCCAGCAGAGCTGATCAGGGTCCCTTGTGGCCCTTCAAATTCCATCTATTTAGAGACCTCCCCGCCAGCGTGATGTGTCAGGGAAGATCCTTTTCCCCACAGCACAAATCAAACTTTCAGATGAGTGTGCATGCTCGCACCTCTTCAAGGCAAACACGACAGCCCAGAGCGCAGTCTAGAGTCATATTAAGGAAGAAAATCCGTCCCTAAATGCACTGTGATCTGCAGAGACTGTATCCCTCAACGAGCCTGGGGCCCCAGGTTACTGGGCTGAGCCAGGTAGGTCTTCACCCGAACTAGCTTCTGGCTCCAGCCCGAGCATTGCCTCACAGGGACATCGAAGCTTCAACCTTCTGGTGTCTCAGACCCCACACCAGATCATGCCTCCAGGCAGGGCATCCCTGCCCTCCGCTGTGAAATGAAAGACAGATTAAAAAAAAAAAAGCCCCCAAACAAAGGGTTGGCCCATAAGACTCATAAACTGTTTTTAGAGTGAATTTTGCTCATGCTTAATAATGAAACATTAAATAGTGAAAACAGGGAATTAATTTTTTATAGAAGAGGCCGTCGAATCCTACCAGCTTCTGGAATCCTTAGTGTGCATTTTACTCCCCATGGGCATCAGATGGGATTTTGGTAACTCAGATTAACTGGAGGAATTATGACGAGTTACCCTTTATTGTGCACCAATCCTGGGCTACTCCCTTTTCATAATTGTCTGATTCTCAGGAGCAATCCTGAGAAGGAGGTATTGTGCTTACTGTTTTTCAAATGGAAGGATTAATGCTCAGAAATGCTCAATGACTGCCCAAGCTCATGTGGATGGCAATATTTACCCTTGTCTAGCTAATGCCAAAACTTAAGTTTTTTTTCCATATGTTACCGTATATGTTCTGGAGATTTCTCTGAAGAAGAAAACACAGCTTTGTTGCTCCCTCTTAAACCTGAACCGTTAGTTTAGATTGACTTTTATGAAACAGACTGCCTTCTTTGACATTAGCAACATCTCTTTCGGGGAAAAAAAATCCTTATAAATTATCCACTTGGGGTTTTACCTCCATTATTTTATTCGTGTTCCAAATCTGCTCTGTGGTCTTTTTCAGTTAGAATCCATTATCAATCAGCATCCAGTCAAGCAAATAGAAAGCACTTCAGGCATTTCAGAGGGAGATTTAATACAGGGAACTGGTTATGGCTTTTTTAGGAGGGATGGTGGAGCAAAACAAGTAGATGCTCTTATCGCAGATAAGTTTTTACAGAAAATGGCCAAGCCCCTTGGGCTAGAAGAACAAAAAGGAAAATGGTGATGCCATTGCCTCTGAAATGCCTGGAGTGGTTTCCATTCTCTTGACTGGATGCTGATTGATAATGGATTCTAACTTCCGAGGAATTTATCAAATTTATAAAAATGACCACAGAGCGGGCTGGGAATACGAATAAAATAGCGGAGGTAAAGCCCTGGCGCACTGGCCTCCGAGCTCCCGCTGCTGCTGTTTCTGCTGCTCTGGGGACCTCACCTCTGGCCACTGCCAGGCAGCCAGGGCCCCCCCACTGCGCCCCCCGCGACACTGACAGTGCAGAAACCAGGAGCTGCTGCACCCCACAGACACCTGCAGTTACTTGTAGCTCCTACTGCTGCAACCAGAACAGAAACGAAAAAGCTCTCCCCTTCTGTGTGCTTTCTAATGTGCCATGAATGTCTAGCTTAGCGGACCCTAGATGGAAACCGACTGGCAGGGGACTGTGGGAGCTGTGGCTTCCAGGCTCCCAGCCCCTGCAACCCGGAGGGAACAAGGAAGAGTGAGTGTGGACCGAGCGCCACCAGACAGACATAGGCCACCGTCCGGGCCAGAGTTACCGCACTCTGCTGCCTCAGGACTTAATTCATCACGTGGGTTGGTCTCGAGTGACTGCGATGCTTCTCAGGTGCCCGGTGGCTGGGAAGAGCAGTGCCTCCCTCCTGAGGGGGGCATCTGCTGCTCCGGGTAGCAGCAGCACAGCGGAAGATCAGTGCCGCTCGGGCTACAGTGCTCAGCCACACCTGCCGCGCACTCTGAGCTGGCGCGGGAGAGAGTTTGACCACCACCTTCACCGTCGTCGCCGTCCTCTCACACCGGATTGCTGGCTGCCAGAGCTTCCAAACACATTCTCTGCTCGCATGTTTGCCACGCTACCATGCATGCTCGTCCGGCAGCCAGAAGGTCCTTCTCGAACCTTCAGTCATCACAGAGCTGCTTTAACCTCCCCACGCTCGTGGCTGTTTGCTGCACTTAGAGTCACCTCCTGAGCCCTCAGCGTGGTCTCCAGTTCAAGTGTGACCTGGCCCCTGCCTACCCACCCATCTCCCACCACCCACCACCCGCTCCGCTGTGCCCCTTGCTGAGCTCCGGCCACACTGGCCCTTTCTGTTCCTTCAACGCTCCAAGTCCTTCCTCACCTTCTGGCTCTGCCCTGGCTTTTCTCTTTGGCTGGAATATTTGCTTCTTGCCGGGCAGTCTCAGCTCTCAAGTCCCCTCTTCAGTGGGGTCTTCCCTGACGACCCCATTACATCGGCTCCCCTCCCCCAGCCCCCTTTTCATCTTCCTCACAGCACTCATCACCCGCTGGAATTTATTACTCCCTTATTGGCACCCGCGTTTTGCCCATGCCCACTAATCTAATATAAAGCTCTCCAAGGGTAGGAATCAGTGCTTGTGAGAGTATTCGCACACAATAGTAAATATTTGCTGAGTGTTGTTTGAGTTGACCACTGTCTAATACGGGGGGTTCGTGTTGTGTAGAATTCCTTGAAGGTCACCTAAATGGCCCGTGGCCTTCCTCAGGCCCAGTCTCATCAAGGTTGCCTTGGCTGGGACAGTGGTCCCCTGTCCAGTCGGCCATGGTCAGGGCAGCAGGATTGGTGTCAAGAGTCAAACCCAACAGATGCTGTGGTAACTCCTTCAGGAAAGAATCACATGATGCTTGTTCCTCAGAGGGGGCCTCACAAGCTCTGTGGCCTCATCTCTGGTGCAGACCCTCAGCGTAGCTGGTTACCCGTCTGTGTTTCCGTCGGTACCTGGTTACGACAGCCACCGAAACTCTCCGCTTTCTCCACGGGGCAGACACGCAGTGGCTCCTGTAGTTCCAGCACCCTGGATAGGGCCGGGTGGTTACCCCTCTGCCAGCCGGAATCATGTGAGAGTTGAAACTCTCTTCCCAGGGGTTGGAAAGCTCTTTGGTGCTTAAAAGTTTTTATTTCAGCTCCCTGCTATTAAAAGTGTTTAAATAAAAATTACTACTGCCATTCATAGAGTGCCTGCTATGTACCAGGAGCTGTGCTAGGTCCATAAGTAAGAGATGTTCCAGAACTTGCCTGAGAGGAAAATGAACCCAGGTTGGTGAGACTGAGAGGCAGCCTCCGTCCGCGGCATCACCTGAGAAATCAAGGAGGTGGGAGGAGCTAAGACAGGTCTGTCTTCAAAGACGGACTAAATAGTTTTGTTTAAAAAGTGATGGGGGGTTCTTTCTCAGCCACACTCCACTCTAGTGTCAGACCATCCAAGCTTTGAGTACCGTTCCCTACGCTTTTTATTTTTTTTTAATTAACTGATAAAGTCGCTGCAGATTTAAAATGTTCACATTTTAAAATGTTCATATGTGAACATTTTAAATCTAGAAGTCTTTGACATTCTTCAAAGCTTGGCAGGAGATTGTTGAATTAGTTAGATCACCACCTTTGACAAACAAAAAAATGTCCTCCTTGTGGACAGTGTTTGCGTCTTTCCCACCCAGGCAAAGTGGTTCATTTACATAAAAGTGATCCTTTTGGAAGGTGTTCTGTGATTTTCAATCGTCCCTGGAAATAAAATCACAGCTCCTGTCTCACCTTACGTTGAAGTGTTTTCACACTCCAGGGAGTTGCTTACCGTCACCTGAATATAGAATTCTGTGGGCGTTAGTTTCAAACTGATACTACTCACAGCTGTCTTCAGGATTTCAAAAAGGTGTCAAAGTGGCCTTGGAAGGTGTTTCTCCACCTGAGAACCAGGCTGAGTGATGCCCCCTTTGTTCTGAAAGCCACAGCGCTTTGGGTTTGCACCTTAGGGAAGATGCCTCCTGGGGCTTTCTCCCAAGAATTCCGTGGGATCCAGAATAGGGATCCAGAATATCGTCTGTGCTGCTGCCTGATGACACAAGAGCATAACTGTGAGAGAAAAACAGAGTACCCTTAAAATAATTTCTTCCCCGAATTTCACAATAATGGAAAGACAGGAAGGAATTTATTTCTGTATCAGAAGCAACATGCTATGGTGAAATAGCACGAACATTGAAATCAAACTTGCGCTTGAATCTCTGCAGCCTCACAATAACCTTGTGTAAAGTACATAACCTTTCTCAGCCTCAGTTTCTCGGTCTGTAAAATAGGGGTCATCCCCTTATCACTTAAGTTTGTAATAAAGATGCAGCGATACGACGCATGTCAATTTCCTTGCATGGTTGCAGAATTTTTGGTGGACCCTGCATTGGAGAGAAGAGACAACATTCCCTCTTTAAATTCCTGGTTTATTTAGCCAAGCATATGGGAGCCAGGGAGACAGATGCAGAAGATGATGCTGTCTTTAGCCCCCAAGGTCCCTAATGAGGGATGCTCAGCTGCCTGTGACACTAGTCAGGTCTTGTTGGCTCAAGAAGCTTAATTTGGTGCTGCACCATAGCCCAGTTATAATTGGGGCTGACGTCACCATTCAGGAAAAACTTAGGAAAACATTCTCTATCCTTAATAGGAAATACTAACAGACCTCTTGATCCTCAAGCAAACAGCACCAGCAAAACCCCCCATTTTTGTGGGTGGAGCACAGGGAGCAGAGTCAGCGCCAGGCCCCAGGGGCCTCACCTCTGTGCCCGTCTTTCCAACACCCTGGATGACCTTGTCCCCAATATAGCACAGGACACGGGGGTGTTTAATAAGTAGTCATAATAATAATGATGATGCTTATCTTCCACTTTAATTCACATGTGTTAGTCCCATTATGGATTTTGTGCTCCTCACATTAACTAGATAAAGTTACAACCAATTTAAAAACAATTAGTTTGATTTTGCATCTGTGGTCCAATGGGAGTCTACTTTTTCTCCAATATTAATAATCTCATTGTATAACTAATGAATTTTAGAGAGATCAGTAGTGTCTAGCCTAATGTGGCATTTCTCTTCTGTTCTTGTTTGTTTGTTTTCTTTTGTTTTTAGGGTCAAGTTGTGTTCCGGAACGGGGAGAGGATGGGGACCATTAAATTTACTCAGTTTCAAGGTAGGCTTTTTGATGGTTATTCTTTCTAGTTGATGAAATGTACATTCAGGGATATTGTTATTTATGCAATAAAATACATTGAAAGAAATTACGGTATGATGTTCCAGACAAAGGAAGGTAGAATCAGTAGAAAACACCTCTCTATGAGAACATTAGTTTCAAAATATTTGGAGTATTATTTCTCAACCACAGTACAGTCGGCCTTCCGTATCTGTGGGTTCCCCATTTGTGGATTCAACTAACTGGAGATAGAAAATATTCAGATGAAGGAAAAAAAAGCAGATGGTTGCATCTGTACTGAGCATGTACAGACTTTTTTCTTCTCATTATTTCCTAAACAATACAGTATAACAACTATTTACATCGAATTTATATTGTATTAGGTATTATAAGTAATCCAGAGATGATTTAAAGTACATGGGAGGATGTGTGCAGTTTATTTGCAAATATTACCCCATTTTATATCAGGGACTTGAGCATCCAAGGATTTTGGTATCCTCGAGGGGTCCTAGAACCCATCGCCCTTGGATACCAAGGGATGCCTGTACTTCTCAGGCCTATTCCATCTTCCCACATGACTCTGAGAAACTTATGAAAGCACAGATGGTGGAGGCGAAGTCAGTTCTAGTATTCTGAGAAGCCTCTCAATGTTTGGGGGTTTTTTTCCTTTTTTTTAGAGACAGGATCTTGCCATATTGCCCAGGCTGGAGTGCAGTGACTATTCACAGGCACAATCAGAGCTCACTGCAGTCTCGAAATCCCAGACTCAAGTTGTCCTCCCACCTCAGCATCCCAGGTGGCTGGGACTATAGGCACATGCCACCATGCCCAGCTGTTTTTGGCTTTGATTATAGAGATGTTCAAACAGACTCTAAAGTAGAGAGAACAGCATAATGACCCCCTCATGTACCCATCTCCCAGTTTCAGCCATTATCAGTATTTTGCCAACCTTGTTTTATCTTCACTCATGCCATCCCCCTTTTTTGCTGTAGTGTTTTATTTAAAGCAGCTCCTAGACATGATCTCATTTCAATCTATAAATACTTCAGTATGCATTTCTACCAGATAAGGACTTTTTAAACCATAACCACAGTACTGTCGTCACACCTAAAACACTGAACAACAATTCTTGATATCCGTTAATTCCCAGTCAGTGTTGATCCCCAGGTCATCTCAAAGATGTCTTTGCAGATGGCGTGTGGGAGAACCCACACATCTGCTCGGTGTGTCTCTTTAGTCTCTTGTCGTCTCCTATAACCCCCACTTTGTGTAGACCCTTTATTTTTTGAAGAAAATAGGTCATTTGTTGAGCTTTGCTGCTGCTACCAGAGGGACCTCCGAAACCATCCAGACCAAGTTCCTTGTGTGATGTGGAGGAAACGGAGGGGCAGAGACAGCAGTGATTTGTCAGAATCCGCAGGGCATCCCTGGGACCAGCATGGTCATTATCAAGGTCGTTAGCCAGAACTGCTTGAGGGACCATTCATCAATACAATGTTCTTCAGCATCTGGGTGTTTCTGGAAAATCCAGAAACAAGAGCAGCACCTGCTGTGCCCACTCACTTTGAGCACATCCCAGAGTCTTCCAGGGGAAAGCAAGAAATGAAAGTGAGTTATTCAGATTCGTTCAGACCAATCCCACCAGACTCAAATCAGTCAGGAGAGATCGTCTCCCGCGCTCCCATGCTCCGTAATGCAATCTCGTAGATTTACCCATTTGTCTTCCCATGGCAGGTAATTGAAACGCATGTCAGCTCTCTGGCGTGCACAAAAGATGTAATTTTAGACAAACGTAATTATTTTCCCATTTGTTAAGACTTCTTCATTGGTTGAACAAAGTGAGTATCTTGGCAAAGATACTTACTTTTTTTTTGAATGATTGCAACTAAATTCTCTTGTCTCATTTCCAGTTCTCAAATTATATCATTCTAGGAGAGTATTTTGTAAAATATGGATTGGCTGATCACAGATACCAGCGTATGCCAATTTTATTGCCTTTTTTCCCCCCCAATATTAGGTTTGAATGCTAACACCAGGGACTGTTGAGGCATATCTGGATTTGCAAGGAAGGCAGTACAGCAACAGTTGTTCAGAGCTTGGGCTTTGTGGTCTGGCCCACCTGGGCTCAAGTCACTCGCTGTAGAACATCAGGCAAGTGACTTTGCCTCTCTGGGCCTTGATTGTCGTCGTCTATAAAATGGGAATATAATCCTACCTACCTTCTTGTGATGTGGGAAAAACTAAATGAGATAACATATCAAAATGTGTAATATATTTTTTGCTCAGCAAGTAAATAGCAACTATGATTAGCACTTTGTCAAAATTAAGACAGTTTTCTGGGGCTAATCCAAATTTACCTAGAGTGTTGAAACCCCGGGGTACTTTTTTTTTTTTTTTTTTTTTTTTGTGACAGAGTCTCACTGTGTTGCCCGGGACGAGTGCCGTGGCGTCAGCTTAGCTCACAGCAACCTCAAACTCCTGGGCTTAAGCGATCCTCCTGCCTCAGCCTCCCGAGTAGCTGGGACTACAGGCATGTGCCACCATGCCCGGCTAATTTTTTCTGTATATTTTTAGTTCTCCAATTAATTACTTTTTTTTTTTTTTTATTTTTGGTAGAGACAGGGTCTCGCTCTTGCTCAGGCTAGTCTCGAACTCCTGAGCTCAAACAATCCGCCCGCCTCGGCCTCCCAGAGTGCTAGGATTACAGGCGTGAGCCACCGCGCCCGCGCCCGGCCTCCCCGGGTACTTTTTTGTCTGCCATCTACCCCTAATAGCTGCTCCCACACTTAATGACATGTAGGATGTCATACAGGGCAGGGCCTTAGCTGTCAGTGGGGACTCCAGGGACACATAGCTGGCTAGTGGGTCTCAGCTTGCTCCTCCACGTGGTCATGTGGACACCCATGCCTGAGTGTGCACCTCTCACCTACCCACTTTGTGTCTGGCTTTAACCGAGTGTCACAGCTGGGCCTTCAGGCACCCTGTTTACATGTTTTTAAAACAGACATTTATCCTGATGACCTGTCAGAGGGACCTTGTGAGAGCCAGAATGCAGGGGCTATGTGTGTATAAACTCAACAGTGAATTTTCCAAACTTAAAGGGTCTCAGAGGTGCCTTTTGTACCAGGATGGAAGGGCACTGAATTATTGAATCGGCCGTTCAAGCTGGAAGGGTCCTGGTTATCATCTCATTTCACAGAGGGGAAACTGAGGCCTAGACAGGGGAAGGCATTTGTCTGGGGCTGGCCTTGACTCCCTGTGGGACTGTGAGTTCACTCCTTCCCTTCTCCCTCAAAAAGGGGCTGGTGCAGACTCTGTCTTCTGGAACCTTCCAGGAATTTACCCACAGGTGGGCCTGCTCCCCACCCTGGGCTTACCAGCTCCTGAATTGCCTCATGCCAGTTCCCTTGACCTTGCAAAAGGCCTCTGCACGGGCTACTGTGTTGTCTTCCACTGTGCCGTTGACGCCCTCTGTTGCTGTGTGTTTCTCGCTCCCTCGCCTCCTGCCGGCCTCTCTCGCTCAGAGGGAACGGTGGAGCAGCGCTGACTCACCACAGCCAGCCTCTCAGCCAGCGCGGGGCAAAGGCCCCTTTCCGGGTCTGCTCCCTGGCTTGCACCAGGCGGCCTCAAGTGCTTGCCTTGGAAGGCAAGGACCTGGGGAGGCAAATGCTTGGACCTTGGAAATCGGCTCACCCCACCCTCCCTCTGACGATCTTATGAGAAACTTTTTCAGCTTCTCATTTGCACAGAGGTCCTGGTGCTTTTCTAAACCCTTTTATCTATTGGAGAAGAAGTATTTTTTAGGAGGCTCTGCTAATTCCTTGCAAAACTAAAGCACACAGTAGTTGGAAATCGGAGGCAGCTTGAGATGAGAAAACTGAAAGGGGAGCCAGAAGCCACAGTCCCTCTGCACTTGGATTCTAGGGCTGTAGGCTTGGTATCCACAGCGCCCGGCACGTACCAGGCCCCCAGGACAAGTTCATTGAATGAATTTGGGTGCCAAAGACCTGGATTCAAGTCCTTGCTCTGAAGCTCAGCAGGATGTGATCCTGGGCAAGTCACTTTATCTCCCTGAGCCCCAGTGTCCTCCTCTGGGAAATGGGATGACACCAGTGCCAGCCTTGCCTGCCTCCCTGGTAAGGGCCAGATGAGCTCATGCGCTGTAAACTCTCAAGCTCCGGAAGCTTTAGTCACATTGCAGCCTGCTGCCTCGCTCCTGGCAGGCTCCTGCAGACGTTTACTGAACTGGTCAGTGGAAGTGTGGACTGCGTTGCACCCCAAGCTTGACATGTATGACTTGTGGAAATGTAAGGACTTTTTCATTTACCGTGGTTTTCGGGGACTCGGTTGAAGGCAGAGTGCCTGGCAAACAGCAGCAGCCCTCACAACAAAAGTGGGAACTGGAGCTAAGTCGTGATGGTGGCCATTGCTCTTCCAGGCTGGAGAAACTTTGTTTTTCTTTACAGTATACAAGTGCTGCATAAACAAAACTGTTTTAAAACAACACACCAAGGCTATCCCTAGGTCCCTATTGAAGCTGAGGTATTCTGAGTCCAGGGAGGGTTTCAGCGCCCTGAGGACAGTCTTCCTCATCCCCAGTTGCCCCCCATTTACTCAGGTTTTCAGGGCCCCCAAAGCCCTCTCCTCCCCTCCGGCCCAACCTAGAGGGTGGGTGTGGCAGATGCTGTCAGCAGCCCGCTCCCGTATCCCCTGGGCATCCACCCCTCCAGGACAAGTGAAACAGCATCTTACCAAGAGCACCTGCAACTCTTGGCCTGTGCGAGGTGCGTGCAGCTGTCCTGCGTCAGTGACAGACGAGCGGTGGAGGATAAATACCGCAGCATCCTTTCCCTGCGGGGGAGACACCTGCGAGGTGTGTTCGACCCTTCTCCCAGAGCTCCCCCGTTGCCCACACAGAAACCTGCCCATTAACTCACCCTGTACTGTCTCTCTTCCCTGTCTCACCTCCCCATGTCCCTATCAGTGTGTCCTAGGGACACCTCCCAGGCACATGCATGCATTCTTCCCCTCGTCTGAGGCAGGCACTACTCCAAGGGACCCACTCGTGGTGGCAGGTAAGGCAGGCATTGGCACCTTGCTGGGCACACACCCTGGGCTTAAACCCTGTGCTTCTCCCCGCTGCCGTTGCTGATTTCCAGTGTAGATGAGGATGAATGCTATAGAATTGGCTTTTTTTCCCCTTAAGAGAAAAAAAGAATCCATGTTACCGCTGAGGTCTAAACATGGCTCAGAATTTGCAGCAGGGAAGGAAGTCGAGCAAAGCCATGATTAGAGCCTTGTTTGTGCTGTTCTTAGAGAAAACTCAGCATCTGCCGCTCTAACTCCCCATTTCTGCCTTCATTAGGCCTATTTGTGAGATCTCGGGGAAGGATAATGCGCCGAATTTCACACTGCTCCTGCGTGACACAAAGCACTCAGGCTTTGGAGCGTTGTATTTTGGCACCTGACTTAAGGGAAGGGGTCTTCCTTCCCTCTAATGACATAATTGCCATTCAGAAGGTACCTAGTGAAATGGAGGCTTGTCCTTCCCATTTGCAGACGTTAATTACCCTTTGATCCCCGGGGTAACAGACACGGCTCCATTCAGCGCGCACTTCCTGAGCATCTGCCAGACGCTTCGCCAAGCCCTCTGGGGGAGCCAAGGTGAATAAGATACAGCCCCTGCCCCCTCAGGGGCCTCGTGTTCTCTGGCCGGATGCCAGTGCTTATAAAAGCAGGAAGATAATTTCCCAGAACCTTCTAGAAAACTTTCAGAGCTGGTTTGAACCTAGTTTGAGACTCTCGAGGCTGATTTTTCATGTCCTTCCACTTGTGTCAAGGCTGGCACTGTAGTTTCCTTCTCCAAGCCATGGGTCTGGAAGGGCCATCTCGTCAGACGCCACTCAGCTTGGTCCGATGAGCAGTGGAGACGTAGTCGGCGGTCCTGCGGAAAGACGTCCGTGAATGTGGTCACTGTGGGGCTGGGGGCCGGTGCCCGGCCTTGACAGCCCCGAGCCCTCGTGGCCAGGGCTTAGCTTTCAGGAAGCCGAGGAAGGCGGGGCAGAGGACAGAATTATTTAGCAGATGTTGTGTTCCCTTGAGCCATGGACTCTCCATGTTGAAGGAAGTCCTGACTCTCCTATACAGCATTGCCTCTGCTTGAATGCCTCCAGTGATGGAGAACTCATTTCCTCTCCTATGGAAAGTATGCAGGCTTGAGGCAGATATTCCTGATCACTGCTGGCCAGGCAATGGAGCTTCATCTCTCTGAGTCTTCCTTTCAGAGTTTATTTAAATATAATAAAATAAAAGGTGATCGTGTTCCTTGCGTGGAGAGTGACAGTGAGAATTCGGTGATGCGAGGCTGTGATGTTCCTGGCTCGGTGGCGGCACAGAAAAGGGCCGTGGCAACTGTTGACTTCCTTCTCCTCTCCTGGGCACTCTAAACAACGACCCCAGATCTACCCGTCTCCAGAATTGCTTGAGAAAAGCGCAACCTCCCTTCCTTAGGACGCACGTCACACTCACTTCATGGGGCATCAGTGTCACTGATCCACGAAAGCCCCTCCTGTTTATCCCTATTTCTCTGACTTATTCCCAAGCCCCACTCCCACCTCCCCCAGAAAAGGCAGACATCCTAAGTGTTTAATACATCCATGTGTTTGTATGCGTTCTTGCAGAATGTGTGTTGCTATTTCATGTGTACATATTTTGAGTTTACGTTAGCGCAACTGGATTCTGTATCTTTTCTGTTTTGTTTTGCTTTTTCCTACTTAGCACTTGGTTTTGAAAGAAGCCCCCCTGTTCTGGGTGTGCATCTAGGCCATGGCTTCTCCCTGCCCCCCCCGGGACATGCCCCCACTTCACCCATTACGCCCCCCAGAACACCTTCACCTCCCCACCTTCACAAGTAATAAATGTCCTCATACATGTCCCTTTATGGACCCAACTGAGAATTTCCGTGGGACAAATGTCCAGGAGCAGAATTGTTGGGTCAGAAGGTGGGTGCACACTAAATATGCCAAAAACCTGCCCTGTTGCTCTTGGGAATGGCCGTGCCCATATCCACCTCCACCGGCAGGACGGTGCCTGTGTCCTGCCTCCCACCCACATTTGGTGTTTCCCAGGTCTCTCATTTTTTTTTTGACAGTCTAAAGGTATAAAGTAGTATTGCATTGTGGCTTTAAATATCATTTCTCTGGTGAGTCTGGGCATTTCTTCCTGTGCTTATTAGCCATTTGTTAATTGTTCTAATCCTTTAACCATTTTTATTTTGAAGTTACTGTTTTTTTCTTATTGGCATGCAAGAGTTCCTTATATAATGCAAATATCAATCCCTTATTGGCTTTAGGCTTTGCACATATCGTCTATTCTGTTGCTTGTCTATAAACGTCGAGTCCTTGTGCAACAGAAGCTCTTAATTTTGATGTGGATAAATGTGTTCTTGTTGTTATTGGTCCTGTGGTTTACACCTTTAAAGTTTCTCAACCATCATTTCCTGTCACTCCTAGGAAGTGACACCCTACATGCCAGGTCCTGGCTGGGCACTGGGGGTGCTGAGAGGCGTAAGAGGCAGCCCCTGCCCTTGGGGCACTCCTAGTCCAATGAGGAGCAGACACAAGACCTCAGCAGGGTGTGGTTTGTGCTTAGGGATGGCACGGGAAGTCGTGGGCATTCAGAGGAGGGCACTGGCAGAATCCCTGGGAAGGAGGGAGGGCTAAGGTGAATTCTGAAGGACCTGTGGAGTTAGCCAAGAAGAGGAGAAAAAATCGCTCCAAGTGTAGATAGCCTGCTGTGTGTGACCTTCCCTGAGGGACCTAGTGCTCACTCCTGGGCCAGTTTGCCTAAATCAATGGACACATCTACCCTGCAGGGTTATTTATATCCTGGAGCATTTGGCCAATGTCCACCTGGTCTTGGCCAGTTAAAAGTTGCAAAAGAAAAGTCAATGAACCTAACTCATTTAAAATGCGGCAATGGCATATCGTTTGTGACAATAGAGAAGAGTGTGTATGCAGGGTCCAGGCCAAGGGAGCACAAAGTCCATCTCCGTTCTGTGCTGCTAAGAGCTGCTGCTAGGAGGAGAGTGACCAGGCCCTGTCCAAGGCGATGACGAGATCAGGTAGCTAGCAGTGAAAAACCCCTTCCTGAGGAATGGCTGTGCATCCTGGAGAAGAGCAGAGTGAGGCCCATGGTCAATGATGTGGGACCCCAGGGCACAATCAGGACCATGAGGGGGTCTCAAGGAGAGGTTTCAGCCTGGAATGAGGAGGACCCTTCCCAGGCAGAATCATTGACCAGGAGTTGGGGGCTGCAGAGAGCTCCCATGTGACCCAGCCGCTTAACAAGTCCCAGGCAGGGAATGGAACTTCCCCAGAGCTGTTCATGGAGGTGACGGCAAAGCCAGCATTAGCTCCAGGGGTCCTGTCTCCCAGCTCACAGCTCGCTCCTATGCCTGAGTTTGGGATTTTGCTAGGGGGTCTAGAATTGAGTAAGTTTATAGAATCTTTTGAGTTTTGTTAAGCGAAGCTCATCTTTGTTTTACACCCCAGAGTTACACGTTGAGTCTCAGTATGTGTGTTTTTAACAACAGTTAAACTGTAAAGGACACATATTCCTCCCTCACTTTGGAGCCAGAGCCAAGTGAGAAGACTAAACATTTAGGTGTATGGGGAACAGAGCCCGGGTTGCAGGGACCAGCACCTTGTCCTCCTGCCTCGGGGGCTTCGGTCCAGGAGGGAGGCGGACTCAGTCCAGGGCCGAAGCCCCTGCCCAGCTGTCTCACGGATGCTCCTGGGCCCACGGCCAGTGAACATTTTCAGAGTGGACTCTCTTTTCAGCAGCCCAATTTTTACCAATAGGACCTATTTTCTTTATAATACCATCCAAATCCAAACTTTGAAATAAAGAGCGCACCTTTTAAAAAGAACCCTCTTTTTTTGGCACCACAAGAAGGAACCGGTATTAATCTGCAGGAAAAGGGGTTCTTTGTTTCATGGTAGTTTTAGCCTCTGAGAACCAGAAAACTTCAGTGCTAAAGGGCCGTCATTCTAATCAAGTGGTTCTCAGCCCTGGCTATACATTAGGGTCAGCTGAGGAAAGTTTAAAAAATATTGCTGCCCACGATCCACCCGCAGCCCCCAGGAGTTCTAATATAATGGGTTTGTTCAGAACTGTGGCATCAGTATTTTCCAGAAGCGCCTAGGTGACTCTAAAACCTGGCCAGAGCTGAGAACCACTGGAATCCCTACAGGATAATTTGCAGATGGAGAAACTGAGGCCTAGAGAAAGGGAAAGGTCACACAGCAAGTCAGTGGCAATCGGCAGTGGTGTCTGTGGGGCAGGAGGCCAGCCCGTGGCAGACACAATGCCACAACCCCTATCCTTCTGCGCAAAACCCTCTGGCCCATAGTCCCGGGTCTGCAGGGCCCAGTCTGTATCCAAATAAGTGGTCAACCTTGTTTGCACAGTGGAATTAACAAGAGGCCCAAGAGCTAACGGTTGAGAGTGGTGGGCGCCTATCATGGAAGAACAGGGAGCACGATCCTTCCCTCTGCAGACCCAGGAGGGGCCCTGGGCAGCATGCAGGGGGCAAGAGCCTGTACTGCCTGGGACAAAAGAAGTCTTCAGGTTCCGCTCAGGAACAGACCAGCCGGCAAGAATCAAGAGACCTGGACACACGTAGGGCAAAACTTCAACACCAGGAGCTGTCGCCCAGTGCCCTGAGTCCGCAGCAATCGAGACATGCACAGGGGAGGAGCAGTACTCAGGGAAGCCTTCCTGGAAGAGGCAGGTAGGGCCTGAGCATGTGGATTTGGTAGAGGAAGGAGAAAACCACCTTCCAAGTGGAGGCACCATTGTGGGGAACAGATGGCAGGAAGAAAACAGAGTGCTTGGGGACCTAACAAATAGCTCACAGTTACTTTTTTTTTTTTTGGTGACAGAGTCTTTCTATGTTGCCTGGGCTAGAGCGCAGTGGCATCAGCCTAGCTCACAGTAACCTCAAACTCCTGGCCTCAAGCGATCCTCCTGCGTCAGCCTCTCAAGTAGCTGGGACTACAGGTGCCACCATGCCCAGCTAATTTTTTCTATTTTTAGTTGCCTGGCTAATTTTTTTTTCTATTTTTTTTTTCAGTAGAGACAGGGTCTCGCTCTTGCTCAGGCTGGTCTCGAACACCTGACCTCAAGTGATCCTCCTGCCTCTGCCTCCCAGAGTGCTAGGATTACAGGCGTGAGCCACCATGCCCGGCCTCACAATTACTTTTACCAGGAAGAAAATAACTATAATTGATTAAACACTTACTGTGAGTTAAGCCCCAAACTAGAAGCTTTGCATATATTCTCTTTAACCCTCATTGCAACTCTGAAAGTTCCTAGTTTACAGTTACAGTTACCCAAGATCAGAGATTATGATTTTTTAAATGATTTTTTATCTTTAGTCCTTAGCATGGAGCCTGAAACATAACAGGTGTCCAATAATGTTTGGTGAATGGATGAATGAATGAATAAAGTGATTAAACTAGGCGATGTAGTGTAAACATCTCTTCAGCATTCCCAGTGCCCAAGGCACCCTAGGTCAAGGATGTGGGAATAATTTTAACTGGCCACCACCTGCAGTGTGTCGCTTTTGAGGGATTCTTCATCATGAAATACCTCAGGCTGGGTCTGGCATGCCGTAGGCGCTCAATAAATGTGGGCTGAATGACCAACAGCCCTGCTCAGACTGAAAGTAAAAGTGTGCTGCCTTCAGGACTAAGGGACCCAAGTTCAGACGCCCACTCCATCGCTGCTGGGCCTGTGGCTCTGAGCGGTGACTTAACCCATTCGAGGCTCCTCCCTCCTGCTTAGACGGGGTGAATTATGCCCAACTCTTGGTTTGCATGAGCATTAAACGCAGGAACTTGCAAAGCGCCTGTGAGCCTCCATGTACTGCCCTAGGGAGAGATTATGGTGATTATGATTGTGGTGGGAAGCTGAGTATTATTTCGGTGCCATGGGACGGTGCCCACAGCAGGGCGTGTGAGCTGGAGGGGTGGGCTGTGTGGCCGGGGCGCGGGAGGGTGCCGGCCGGCCGCCCCGCTCCCCAGCTCCTGATGGTTAATTCCAATCAGCCTGCATATTTCATGCACTGCCGCCCCACGCCAGATAAATAAATCAGGGCCTCCTCTGAGCGGCAGGAGCTGATTGGAGCGTCTGTGGGGCTGAGGACTTCAAAAGGCCAGCGCAGGGATGCTGGAGCCCCCAGCAGAGTCTGCTAATGTGACATTTAGGAGCCAGGTGACCCAGGCAGGCAGCAGCTGCCTACACAGTGTGATGCCTCCCAAATGGCGGGGACTCTTGTGGGAGAAGGAGGTGACTTTTACAGTTTCTGTTTCCCCCACACATGGTCAAAGCAACATGGGCAGAAATGTGTCCTGAAGGGTTTCCTGAATGCTCCTAACAGCCCAGCAGTGCACCTGCATTTCCGCGAAGTTCACTTAGAGCCAGGGCCCCAGGAGGCAGTTCCTCTGGCGCACGCTTGGAATTCCTTTCTAACCTCTGGGCATTTTGCCGTGGATCTGCCTGCCCCTCTGGGGGCTTTTCACTGGGGGCAGTAGACTCCCCTCTCTGCAGTTCTCACATTTAGGAGGCACAGGTGACCCGTGGAGTGGGTACCTCGGCACTGAACTGTCACCTCTCAGGGATCCCATCAAAGCAGCCCCATGCTGGGGAAGAGCATGGGCGGTAGAAAAAACCCAGGTTTGAATCTGGGCTCTGCTTTTAGTACCAGTGGGGCCCTGGGCACAGCCACAACCTGTCTGAGCCTCCGTTTCCTCGTCTTTAAGGTGTGGCTGAGACCAGACCACCTACTCCACACACTGTTAGAGCTAAAGCAGAAAATGTCTGTAAAACAGCACAGATCCAGACTCGCTACAGGGGCTTAATAAATGCCATGGGCCCCTCCCCGCCTGCTCCCCAACCTTGTCAAAGCTGCTCTGCCCTGCGGGCTCCACTCTCTGCTCTCACACTCCCTACCCCTCGCTCCCTACCTCTAATCCCTACCTTTCCCTGAATCCGCTTCATATGCGGTCACCAGTATTCCCCCAGATGCCAAACCCACTGACCCCCGGCTCAAGGAGCTCGTGTCCGTCTCTCTCTGGCATGTGGCATTGCTGACCAGCCCCACCATGAGAGTCTGATCCTTGGCCTCTGAGATGCCCACTGTCTCCCAGCACCCTCCTCCTGGCATCCTGTCTACTCCCTGGAGCCTGTGCTGGGTCCTCTCCTCCTCTCACGTGGCTCTTTCCCTGGGGGTCTCATCTCTGTCCCCCCACTCTATCTCTCAGCTTCCATGCTGATGGCACCAAGCCTCTCCCCCAGCCTGCACCTGTCCCCTCGGTCCAGACTCAAGGGCGTCTCCACCTTGATGATCCACAGGCTCCTCAGACATGGCACATCCAAGCCAGAGCTCATCATCTTCCCCTCCATATCTGACTCCCTCCCGGGCCCCCCCGCCAGGGAAAGGTATCTGAGCCCCCGTCATCCCTGCCAGAATCCCAGGTGACTTGCTTGCCGCCCTGGTCTTCATCTCCCATTTGATCACCCAGTTGTCTTGGTTTCACCTGGAAAAAAGAAACCTTTGTCAAATCTGATCCCCTCTCCATTCCTCCTCCCACCACCCTGGGCCAGTCCTCATTGTTTTTGTCCCTGACAATGACCAAAACAATGAGCTAAGCCTACCAAGAATAGTCAGGAGGATGAAGGCAAATTCAAATGCACCACTTGGGTTTGAAAACACACTGACCGAGTGCATATGAGGGAGCCAAGGGCAGGGGAAACTGCTTGGTAGGACACAGCAGAGCAATGTGGCTTCTGAAAGATGCTAATCCCACCTAAGGCTGCATTAATAGGAATATAATGTCCAGAATGAGGAAGGGGATAGTCCGCTCTACTTGCTGCTGACCAAATCATACCTAAAGTGTATTGATCAGTCTTTGAGTCTACAGTCTGTCAGAAATACAGTGACACTGCGGGATGCAGCTCAAGGACAGGCGTGGGTGGGGTGGGAGATAGAAATAATGTTCTGTAAGAAGGGGTTCGGGGTTGGCACCGGAGGATGATCTGTCTTTGTCTTTGAGTGTCTGGGGTTGCCTTGGGGTAGAGGGAGCAGAAGTGGTCCGTGTGGTCCTCCAGGGCAAAGCCGGATGAGCAGGTGAAAGTTACGAGGAGCCAGTTCAGCTCGGTGACCAGGAAGAACTTGGTAACAGGCAGAGTCCAGCTACAGGGGGAGTGGGCTCCCATCCTTGAGGTGTGCAGCAAAGACAACCAGTTCGTGAGACGGCGTGAGAGGATGTTCCAGCCCAGATCAGGTTGGGGGTTTGGGGATTCCAATGGAGGAAAAACAAAAAGCCTACGAGAATATGGCCAGGGCCTGTGGGGGAGATCTGGGGCGGGAGCTCGCAGACACGCACCAGGACCCTGATCTAACCAGCCACCGCCTCTTGCTGCCCACAGACAGGAGGGAGGTGAAGGTGGGCGAGTACAACGCTGTGGCTGACACGCTGGAGATGATCAACGACACCATCAGGTTCCAAGGTAAGGCGGGGGCCTCTCAGAGGAGGGGCCTGCTCGGTCGCTCCAAGCCAGGACGTTGTCTGAGTGTGGGGGACAAGCTCAGAGTCCCCGGCCTCATGGGGTCAAAGGAATATCCTCAACACAAACACTCGCTCACTGAGTGCAGGGCCCCAGTGACTTAAATGGGTGGCAGCTCTGGGATGGGTCACTGGAATTTGCGTGAAGTGCTCACTAAGGTGTCCAAACCATTCCGTGGCCAGGAGTAATTCTTTTCAAATGTGTCCCAGCTAAAGCGAGCTCTGTATCTTCCTCTGGAAAAGGGCTGGGTTCGGTTGGTGTTCCGTCCACACCTCTGGGTTCCGCTCTCAGCCTCCCTCACCCGGACCCCCGCACCAGCCCCACGTGGGTCTTCTCACAGCTGGTCTTCACCCCCTCAAGTGCATTCCGCCCTCAGCAGCCGAAGTGTCTTTGCTGTCGTGCCAGGCCCGAGATGGCCCACCCTGGCCAGAGCCGTGCACTGTCCCCTTGTGGCCCCGAGGCCTCCATCAAGGGACCCCTCCCCCCCTCTCTGTCTTCTCTCTCAAATCTCCCCAACCAAACTGCTTCTGGTTCCTCCAACATGCTGAGACACCACCGTGCCTTTGCTCATGCAGTGCCCTCCGCCCGTAACGCCCTTTCCCGCTGTCTTCTGGTCGACAGCCAACTGTTCTGCTCACTTTCCAAGACAGCTGCCACGTCAGCTCCTTTCCGTGACCTTTGCGGACTCCACCAGGCTGCACTGCCCTCTGCCCCCTGCCTACCTGTGCCCAAGGTGACCACAGCGCCTGCACCCCGTGTCACTGGAGGCAGTTTGCACAGTGGTAGAGCACAAGCTTCAGAGTCAGGCAGATCTGGGTTCAAATCCTACCAGCTTTGCCATTTAATACCACTGAACTATTGCCCGCTCTGTCAGATGGGAATGATCTTATCTACCCACCGGGCTGTTGGGTGGATCAAGTGAGAAAATCTCTGTCAGGTGCTCAGCCTGTGGCCTTCAGTAAGTGAGACTGCCTGTTACGGCTTTTTTCCCTTCCCGTGGCTGGTGTGTGCGCTCCTTGAGGAAAGGGACTGCGTCTTTTTCATCTCTGTGTCAGTGATGCACAGCCCTAGGCCTGCCTGGTGGAAGGTGATTAGTAATGCTGATGAATCCTTATTAATGATGGTCAATAGGAATGAAGGGACCAGACAAAAAGAAAGAAAACTCAGGACTGCTGCTGTTTCTAACACTTCTGTTAGAAGTATTAGAACTTGACTTCCGTAACATCTTCGTGAAGAGACAGCTTGTGGAGACACCAAAGGAGATGATGTGGGAGCCGAGTCTGGGAAAATGAGTAGGGTAGTTGGCTGTTGACCAGGAAGACAAGCGGGAAAGGGCGTTATGGGCAGAGGCACCAGCGTCTCACTCTGTCACCCAGGCTAAAATGCAGTGGCGTCATCATAGCTCACTGCAACCTCAAACTCCTGGGCTCAAGCGATCCTCCTGCCTCAGCCTCCCAAAGTGCTAGGATTACAGGAGTGAGCCACTATGCCCGGCCAAAAAGATGTCGGTTTTCTGAAGTTGTTTCTACACAACAGTCCCCAAACTCACTAGTGGCCATATCACCTTTGATTCAGACCTCAGCCTCCTTTCTCGGTGCCCAGAGAGGGGCTTGTTTCCAGCCAAGACCTCATGGGCGCCCCCGGGACCGCGCTTGCGTTTGGCAGCCTGACAGAGGCACCTGAGCCAGCTTCATGCAATCCGGGGTTTGGGGGAAGGATGGGGAGTGAGGAAAAGTTCCCAGATGTTGGGCTTTCACTTCTGGATGCAAGAAATGACGTGACCTGTGTCACCTTGTGTCTGCTTTAGCCCTGACTGTCGGCCCTTGACATCACACTTGTAAATGTTACTTTACCTGGAACTGCTTAAGGCTTTACATGAACCACGCCCCAGGTTCCCAGCTGTTTTTGAACCTGGCAACTTCCCTGGATTTCTTAGATGGATCAAACTCTTTTTATCCACTGAATGTTTCTAAACACATTTGAACTTGCTAGCAAAGTGTTTTAAACCCTGATGTTTGGGGCAGTTCTCCCACCCCCTGCCGTCCCTTGGGAATGGAGGTGTAACCAAGGCCCTTGGGGGGTGTCCCAGGGCTTCCAGGCTGGGCCCTTTCTGGCCTGTAGCTGATTCCCCATATACCCCCTGGAGAGCAAGCCCTAAAGTTTCACAGTTCCACAGCAGAAACCTGACCTGAAATTGCCGCTAAGAAAGACAGGATCTGCAGGAAGCTGGCAGAGACTCTGCATCCCTCATCCCAAACTAGCCTGTACCTGCTGAAACAGCTGGGACAAGTTTGCCGCCACATAGAAAGATGCGTGCTCTAAAACCCACAGGGATCCCTCATGTTCCTGGTGCCCTTAAAGAAGGAGTAGGGCACCTCTGCAGTCACGTGGAGAAATGGAATCCTACGGTTTCAGTGCAGTTCTGGCCCAGCAGGGGGAGGAAGGTAGCTTCTACCTCCCACAGTTAGTGACTCTCATGGAAACAAAAAGTCAGACAGAGGTTTTATAACGACCCTGAAGCAGAAATTCCACGGCCAGAGCACATATGTGTCACCATGGAACTGACAGGCAAAGTGTCCACCCTGTTGAGGAGTGATCACTTATCATGTCTGTGTAGGAGCAGAGTCCTTGAGGCCAAAGCCAAGTTCTTCACCCCCCATGGCATTCAATGGAACCCACTCACATCACCCAACCCTGTCCTGTGCCTTCCAAGCCATTGTTACCCTGGGGATAAATGGTGATGGTTTTTCACCAGCGTAATTAGACCAAATCAAATTCTAGTCTTCTAATGACTATTAAATGCATCACAAATCCCTTATTGATTCTATTTAGAGAAAGAAATAAGTCCTGGCTCGGGCTCCCCGTTGGGCAGACTGGCCAACTGCCGGATCTTGCTCACCCAGTGAATAGATGTGCCTTGCACAGAGCTTGTATGCAGGGGCCTGGCTGGGTGTCAGAGACACCAAGGCAGAGACGTTCTCGGGGAACGACTGTGCACTGGGCTCCGCTGATGTCTTCTTCTTGGCCTTCTAGGATCCGAACCCCCAAAAGACAAAACGATCATCCTGGAGCAGCTGCGGAAGATCTCCCTGCCCCTCTACAGCATCCTGTCTGCCCTCACCATCCTCGGCATGATCATGGCCAGCGCTTTCCTCTTCTTCAACATCAAGAATCGGAATCAGAAGTAAGTCCGCCCAGGCCCTCCTCTGGGACAACGCTTTCTGGATTAACAAGTGTCACGTGACGGATTTGCCAGGGGCACAGAAGGTTTTAGGGCAGAGTTTCCTGAAGTGTGTTACTCAGTTCCTAGGATGTTTCAGGTGCTGCACACACACACACACACACACACACACACACATACGCATGCACACAGAGGTAGGACTGCTGGTTGCACAGGAGTGAGGTCAAATAAAAATAAGTTTGGGGAAGGCTGAGTTAAATAGAATCAAAGGGTGTGAGTCCACAGGCCTTGTCAGAGCTTTGGGATGGGCCAGGAAGAGGAGAGATAGAAGACAGAGTTCCCCAGACACCTGTGGGAATCACTGCTGGAGGAGGTCCTGGGACCCTGAGACAAGGACTCCCGTTGGTACAGCACGTTATCGCCCAGGAAGGCCCTCCCTCCTGGTGTCACAGAGGAGAGCCCCGAGGCTCAGTGACGGAGCAGCTGTGCACGTGCAGCAGGGCAGCCTGTGCGCTTGGTTTCTTGTCTTAATTTCTTTTCCCCACCACATGCCCTTAACTCACCAAGGAGAGAGGCTCCACTCTGCGTTATTCTGGTCACTCATGGGTAGAACAGGCCACCATTCCAGGCGGTGGTGTTTCCCAGGTGCAGCTAGCTTCTTTGGTTTCCACAGCAAATCCCTGAGCCCAGCTCTCTGCCTTGCTGTGGGAGAGGCTGAGCCAGGGCTCAGAGCGTGGGCCATCATGGGGACCGCCTCAGGACCACCCTCCCAGCATTGCAGCCTGCCGTAGTC
Organism: Avahi laniger; assembly: GCA_963575035.1. Lineage (NCBI taxonomy): Eukaryota > Metazoa > Chordata > Mammalia > Primates > Indriidae > Avahi > Avahi laniger. The sequence goes on along the minus strand of CAUYSK010094590.1, from coordinate 18,016 downwards.
CCCAGAAACCACGTTGCGTGACCTCACGGGCTGCCAGGAGCAAGCCTGATTCCAAGGGAAACAATTTTGGGGGGTTTTTTCCCACCCCCTGCTTACACTTGAAGAACTTGGAGGCTCTAGGCTTGTGTGTGTGTGTGTGTGTGTGTGTGTGTGTTTCTGTCTTGGTTGGGTTTTTGGTAGCAACTATTTAGGTCAAACCTATTTCCCAAGAACAAAAAAGAGTTTTATTCTCCTGTTGTTTTATTTAATTTATCACAAATAACACATACAGTGCCACAAAAAATTGAAGCAACTTTTGTCTATTCCATACAAACTTTAAATGATGATCATACCTGTTAGCGTTTGGCACAAGGCTTGGCTACATAGCTCTCAATTAATGTTAGATTTCCTTCCTACGTGCTTCAAGAATTCCCATCAGAACAGCAAGTTGCCCCATTGTAAGACTAAATTCTTGTATTGCTTAACTACCCACTCTTGGCCTTCCTGGGCAAAATTACCATTGCTCTTTCCAAGAGGCTGGCATCCAGGTGAATTTTTTGACTGGCTTGGCTTTTTAAAAATCTGCAAAGAGATGGGAAATAAGCATCACTGGTTCCCAATTCCTCCCCCAACTTCTGTCTTCCTAAATGCTACCCGTCCTGTAAGGGCCACCTCCTCCAGGAAAGCTCTCCCCTCCCCAGACTGCTATGGTGGTGAGAATGAAGACAGCTTAGCACTTCCTGGTTTACAAAAGGACCTGCAGGGACTCAGTGGGTCTCAGTTTCCCATGTGCTCTAGGCAACATGATCAATGCTCTCATGCTACAGGTGAGGAAACTGAGCCAGGTTAAGTAACTTGCCAAGGGTGCACTTCCAGAGGGTGACAGGGACTAAGCCATCACTTATACATACGACGTGTTTAAAATGTGAAGGATTAATAGGACCGCAGAATGCAAAAGAAAATCTTTGGGGAATAATTACCCATAGTTACAATCTGCAAAAGAGCACCTAGACCATGAGGCACCTGGAAACCTAATACATTCTGAGCTGATGGTGCTGGGGAAGCCAGGTACCTCTGAGGCAAACTCCAGCCCACTGCTGGTTTCACGGAGCCCTGGATTGCTGGGCAGCCGGGAGCCACAGCAGGGTTCCTCAAGGAAATGAGAGACAAGCATGTAGAGTTTGGGAGTGTACAGAATGCTCCCAGCCACAGCCTAGTGAAGACAGGGTAGAGGTGGGGATGAGAACTCTGTTGTTCGCCTCTATCACCTGGCAACTGGGAGAGGTGTTCCTACCCAAGTGGGTGGCCCTCTTTGTGCACGGGACAGTGTGAGCTTCCTGAATGCTCAGAGACAACCAAAGTGGATGCTCACTCACTGTCTGGAAACCACGGTTCCTAAGCAACCCTGGACGCTTGCCTGTAGACTGTTTCGACATGGTCTACTCGAGGCAGGGGATGTGACGTGGGCATCTTCCCCTGAACTGCAGAAGGTTGCCACACTTCAACATAGAATTCTCTAGACTGGGCATATGTTCCCAGCCCCAGCCGTAAACACCTGGTGACTTAAGGCTTTTGTGTAAACTGAGAATTAATGGATAAAGAAGTCAGTATGACAAGCTGTCCCTGGAGAATTAATAGGTGAACTTGACAGAGGAAGCAGGAAAATCAACAATTAGAAACATACAGTTGTCTGGGGACCTTTACCGAAAGGCAGACGGTCCCTGGTAGGTGGTGAGGGGGAGTGGAGGCACTCAGGGCATGCATTTTTTTTTTTTTTCCATTTTTCTCTCCCCCTCTAGCCTTGGCCACAATATACACCTAGTGGGCACTTGGGAAATATCTGTTGACAGAACAACTAAATTAACAGTTCTGTTAAATCTATTCTTTCTTTTTCTTGTCAGGCTGATAAAGATGTCAAGTCCATATATGAACAACCTCATTATCCTTGGAGGGATGCTCTCCTATGCGTCTATATTTCTCTTTGGCCTTGATGGATCCTTTGTCTCTGAAAAGACCTTTGAAACACTCTGCACTGTAAGTCATCCTGCATATGCCAGGGCAACATGCTAGAAAGTTTTTGTGGCCGTGTCAATCATCAAAAGCATAGATCCAAACCCAGAAATACATGAAAATGCATGAAGAGGCAGGAAACAACCCATTCAGCGGTTCCACTGCTCCACGGGGAAGAAGGGTGTCACTGTCAGAGCAGAAGGGGATCAGCATTGCCTGTAAAATGAAGGCACTGAGAAATCAAGGGGAAACAAAGAAAAGAGAGAAAAAAATTACCGACCAGAAAGGCTTCAGCACCCAAGGTGGGGTGCTAAAGCCTTCTTCATTTAAGAAGAAACAAATCCTCTCACCCACCTCAAAAACCGTCCCGGAATGTGATGAGAGATGTTTGTACAGCCGACCTTGAGTCATAGGGAAAAAGTTATGATTGTTATTTTCTATTGAAGTGGTGTTTCTTTATCATTGTTCCCCCTAAGGAGTCTTTTTAGACATGTTTTCCTAACCGTCTCCCCCAGGAAACTGTAGTACCAGAAAGCTACTGTATATCTGCTTGTGTACTTTATATATATATATGATTTATACATAAGAAGAATAATGTTTCCTCACATTCAAGAATGAATGTTTGCCCCCATGAGAATGCATATATTTAAGGAAGCCCAAAACAGTATAATTTGTTTGCTATATTTTAGAAAGATTATTTTGAAAGTTAACATTTAAAAATTTTGATGCCCAAAGAAATGCCTTTTAGTTATTTTTCTGCAGGAAGTTATGTATCTGCAATTAGCAATTATGCAGAACTAACTCTCAGTTGAAAGTGTCATTAGCTTACTTTTTAAGAATAAAGTAACTAGTTGGGATTTATTTCTGGACTTTGACTGCTATGAACTGTCAAAACCGGGTGGGCCATTTGGGTCTCATTAGTGTCCCAAATACAATAATTCATCCAGTACCCTGCCTGGAGGACCAGAGCTAGAGGGGATGGTCAAAAGATTAGTGTTGAATGGATTAACCCAAAAACAACTCTTTTGTTGTTGCTGTTTTTTTTTAAGGTGTTGAGAGCAATGTAGGTCCTTTTTGCAAAGCAGTCTCTTTTATACTGCAGTCGCAGCTCTCAGCCCTCAGTGTTGCCCACTGCTGGACAATGATGGATTGAAAGTTGGCAACAAGGGGTATATACTGGTGAAGGACCTCCAACACATGTGACAGATCACCACCCACGCCTTGGACTTTTAGGACTTGGGAATGTCCCTCTGCTCTGGGACAACACATGGGAATGGGAGAAGGTCCTGGTACCTTCCCCTGATTCTGGCAGATGATTAGATTGAGCTACTGTTAACACAGAGTTGAGAAATTGTTCATGTTACCAGTAACTTCAGTGCGAACTGTCTAGCACAGGAGATGTCTACATTCATGCTTCCTTTATCCTAAATTGGAAAGAGCTTTGAGAAATGCCTGGTAGAGTCCCCAACAACCGAGGGGGTTATGATGTCACTGGGGTGCTCAGACATCCTCCTCTCCTGGGGGGACCTGAAGACGTCAAACCCCAGGGCTCAGGGCTCACAGGGTTCACTCTTCCCACTCCGGGTTTTTAGTGCTATGCTCAGCACTGCCTCCCTCCTGCTCTAATCTGCTCTTCTGGGAGTTAAGGAAGTACATTCAGGAGAGGCAAGTCCCTGGCTTCTGGGGGCCTGGAGTCAGCTTCTGAACAAGCTAAGCTGCTCAAAAGTCCTTGTCGGTGTGGTTTAGCAGGGTTTGTTCCCTAAAGCATGGGACCCTCTGGCACTGGAACACTGACTGCAGCCTGTGGGGGGTTTAGGGGAGGAGGTGTGAAGCCTGTTCAGTCTCCAATGCTCCTGCACCGGGATGACTCGTGTGCGCTGCGGGGCCTCACCATTCCATGGGCGTGCAACTCTTTCATGGTCAGCTTTCCTGGGCAGTGGTGAGGCCTGAGCAAGGCATTGTTCCTGAGGTCCCTGATGCAGTTAAGGGGGGCAGGAGAGTGGGATTTTCTTTTTCCATCTGTACTTCAAAGTGTTTAGACCTCCTCCCCAAATTTGAGGACATCATGATGATGACAATAGTAAAAATGGTACTGGAGACTAGTTTGGCGACTTTGAATTTACACTGTGCTTAGTGGCATCCCTGAGAGGTGAGGGGCCTGCCTCGGTCCTCCAGCGAAAAATCAATGGAGCAGAACTCTACCCTGTTTCCACCATAGCCCCCTTCCCTCCTGGGGGCCCCTCCATCACTTGCTGTTGGCCACCTGGGAATGCCTCCAGCGGTCCAAGTTCAAGTCCTGGAGCAGAGAGACCCAAGTCAGGAGAGTCCCTCCCTCCCAGAAAGAAGCTTCTGACATCTTGCTTTATTCATGAGCCAAAGGCTGTTAAAACACAGGTGCTTTCTCAAGTTTGACCTGAATTCTACAAATGCTGGGTGACGCAGGCTAGGGAGCAGAAAAAGGGACATCCCCCACACCCGGGTTTTTTTCTTTTAATGAAGCCTGACATTCTATTCTGGGAGTCACGCTCATTTGTGTGAGGGGAAGGTTGTCCTGGGAAGGCGGTATGAATAAATCATAAAGCGCTTTACAAGTCAGCAGCAGCTCTGAACACGAGGGCTAGAGAAGATGTTAGGGCCCGGTTCTCACCACCGCTGAGAATTAATTTATTCGCAGTCAGGGCTGTTTCAGAGGCTCTGCAAGGGAGAGCCCGTGTGCATGCTTTGGGGAAAAGGCATAGATTAACTGCTCTGGGTTGAACTGGGTCAGCATAAATGTGCACATGGGTTAGGACTGGGGTCATTTATTTAATAATTCTCAAGATCACCCAGGAAGAGGAACTGAAAGCTCTCGAATTCAGAGCACCAGTCCCCAGTAAGGACAATTTGGGCTATTCCAGAGGGGTTGGCACCTTAATTTCACTTGCTGCCTTGGATTCTGTTCTCTTGGGACGTAGAAGGCTGCTCCCAGCAAGCCACCACCTAGAAGGAGCAGGAAGGAGAAACAGGCCTACATGGTGCGGTGAGCACAGGTCTCGAAAGGGCAGCCTGGGTTTGTCACCCCTCCTACACTTATTAGCTCCTGGCTGGGCCAGGTGACCGAGCCTCAGTTTTGTCATCTGTAAAATGAGCATAATGATACTCCCCGTGCAGGACTGCGATGTGAGTTAAATGTGATGATTCAGACCAGCTGCCTGGTACACAGGGCAAGTGCTGGATAGGGGGTGGGCATTGTAGTTTGTCACCTTGCCTCCCCGTCACAGAGTAATTCCCACACTAGGTTCTGTAAGAAATTGTAAAGGACAGGGACAAGGTAGACTATGAAGCCAGCTTCAGATGTGATACAGTGTAAGTCACAGTTTATTCTGTTCTACCACCATATAAATGCCACTTTTTTCCCTTTTAGTTTTCATTGTATAAGCTAAACACAACAATAAACCGTGAACACCACCTCACGACAAGGCCTATGACGGTCATGAGATTGCGCCTCTCGAGAGGCCAGACCCCCGCTCAGAAGGGCCGCTATAACTCGGACGGGAGCAGGCACACGTGTGAGCGCGATACACAATGCTCCTACTAGGGAAGCAGTTATACCTAGTTCCCATCCCCCATCCCTCTGACCCTTCCAGAATCTTCCCAGCCTGTCAGTGCCGGTTTCAGCAAGTCTTGCAGACAGCTCCAGCTACACTGTGCTGTCTCCCTGGACACCATGTGGGTAGCGGAATCACCATAGCAACGTGGCCCCTGTGGACACACAGCTGCCTGTGAGGATGGTGCTGGGCGAGGGCCAGAGCCCCAGGGCCGGGGGAAGGGAGTGTCCCCTGGCAGCTGACAAGCTGATCTGGCTCAGGAATCCCCTCTCCTGTCAGCCCCGGGAGGGAACCCAGCTTTTGGGGAAGAGAAAAGGCACTTGTCTTCCTTGTGGAGTCTTAGGCAGAAACCCCAGCTCGAGTGTGGGAGGGGTAAGAAGCGGCTCTGCAGAGAGGATGCGGAGGCCCTAGGTAGCTCTGCAGCAGCTTCCTGGACTCTCCAGAACATTCCTGGGTGTGGGGTAGTCAGTGACTTCGTCCCGACTCCCCAGGACTGTGCCCTTATGGAGTGCAGCGCCAGCAGCGGTGATCTGGCCAGGGCCGGCTCTCTGCCAGCTGCCGCCTCTCCCTCAAATCCCCACGACCCTGACGAGGCCAGGTTCACTGTCCCCACCTTACAGGACAGAAAACCAAAACTCGTGGCCTATGTTGCTAGTCGGCAGGGCTAAAGTTTAGCTCTGTTAGACTACAAAGCCGCCTGAGATGTTTCATTTTTTTTTCCTAAGAATATTCTGACTTTCCCTTAGCTGGCTTATACCAGAAAAAATAGGTCAACTAATCTAGTAAACATTTATCCCAAGCAAAACTCTTGTCCATTCAGATTTTTAAAATTGAGATATAACTCATATACCATAAAACTCACCCTTCGAAGGTATACAGTTCAGTGGTTTTAGTATACTGTTTCACTTCCGATGCTTCTCCGGAGTATATTAGAGTGTCTAGCACAAAAGAGAAAGGCTCTGTGGTTGGACTGCTTGTGTCCAAATCCCAGCTGTGCTACTTCCTAGCAGTGTGATTCTGTTTGCGTTGTTTAACATCGCAGAGCCTTAGTTTACTCTTCTGTAAAATGGGGGTAATGATGGGGTTGTGAGGATCAAATGAGATCGTGTGCGTAAAGCACTCGGTGCCTGCCACGTAGGAAGATTCAATAAATGGTAGTCATTATAATCACGAATGAATGAATGAACGAATGATGGGACTGTGCTGGGTAATTGTGTTCACCTCTGAACACCGCTGAGAGAGACATGGATAGAGCTGAGTAAACTGGGGTGAAGAGGAAGCTGGAAAAACTGGGGTTGGTGCCAGTGGGTTTGGTGTAGAGACATCCCTGGGGACTTGGCGCCTTCTGTGGCCTTGCTCAGCCAGAACTGGGTCAGGAAGAGACTCGGGGCCAAAGTCCAAGCCAAGCCGGTGTGTGCCACTGCCACCTTGAGTGCTGCCAGGGGCCCGGGGGCAGGCTGCGAGGGAGTGAGGATGCCGCATGTCATTGGAACCCTGCGGAAGAAGCCCGTGCAGCCCGAGGCTGCTCTGACTGGAGCGCAGAGGAGCGAGGCTCAGCTTTAGGTCTCCGGGCTCCCTCCACGCGCTGACAATCCCAACTCCTTTATTTTTTTACTTAAAAAAATATGTATCTGTATATCATAAGTGAACCCCTCGATGGATTTTCACAAGCTGAACTCAGCTGTGAATCCAGGATCCGTATCAAGAAACAGAACATCACCAGCATCCCAGAAGCCCTTCCTTCCCCCTTCGATTCACCATCTGCCCTGTTCCCCACCTTTCCTGCCAAAGGGGAGCCGCCGTCCCAGCTCCCTCCCAACTTCCATCTGCAGGGACATTGCTGCTTGAAGACAACGTGGGCACGAATCACCCGGGGGTCTTGATGGAAGGCACAGTCTGCTCAGCGGGTCCGGGTGGGCCTGAGACCCGGCATTCCTATCTCACTCCTAGGGACGCGGATGCCGCGTGCCCAACCACACTTAGAGTCACAAGGATGAGGTTAGCACCGATGCTTTACTCTTGTGTTTGTGCCTTAGAGCCTGGCCGTGTAAGAGACATGGAAGCACCAGAGCCCAGTTCCCTGGGGACCAGCTGTGGGAGGAAAGGGGCTCGAGGGCCGGAAGACACTGGAGTGTGGCCCCCACCCTCAGACCTAGGGAAGCAGGGCCGTCCCATGACAGCGGGCAGCGTTGGGGTCCGCGCCTGAAGTGTGCCTCAGCCGCCCCACGCTGCTCACAAGGGGGTGCGCTAAGGCTGGGCAGTGTCTGGGCAGGGATGGGGGAAGAGGGGCCAGGCACTGGATTGGGGAGCATGACGCCTCTTCCAGCTCTCTTGGAGATGCTGGGATTTTCTAACTCTAACTCACAAAGTAAAGGCTGCCTAGGAACACCCACTCAGCCTCGCAGCAAATTCAAGTCCAGTAGGAACTAGTGAAATGCTTGCAGTTAAAAGGCCGTAAGTCTGTGATAGTTTTGTCATTTGAGGATTTCTTTTTGAGGCAGTTGAGAAGTAAAACAATGTAATAATGTGGGTTCAAGGGCTGTCTCAGCATGTGATCCCATGCTCTCGTGGCTGGCTATGGTAGAGTGCTTTGTGATTTCAGAAGGTGGCTGGAAGGCTGGGCCAGGAGACACCCACAGGGTTTGGTGTTGGCCTTGACTGGCAGGTCCAGACCAGCGGAGGGAGGAGGCCACAGGGACTGGCTCTAACAGGGCCTGCTTGGGCCACCCGGAGTCCTGGATGGGGTGCAGATCTCCTCTGAACAGTGGCGGCCTTCCCAGCCCATATCCTCTGTCCCTGGCTGTCCAGGCCCTTTTGCTGTGAAGGCCTTCTAGAGGAGGGGGGCTCAGGGGACACCAGAGACTCCCCAGCCAGTGGGCAGGTGACACCCTCCCTTCCCACGTGGGCCACTCCAGCCCTGGCTCTACTCAGCACTCTCAGTGCCACAGTTCATTCACTCACATGAGAACATTCCGAGGCGCCTACTGTGCGCCAGGCCCTGCAGGCACGGAGCGGACCACGCTGATTGCTGCCCTCGAGGAGCTGGCAGTGCAGACAGAAGACACAAGTAGACGAACACCCTATATTCACTATGCCGTGTACCCTGACAGTGACAGGCACAGGGGAGGGCCAGAAGTGGAGGGACAAATCGGGAAGACTTAAAACAGGGGACCCCTCCAAGTATTTCTGGAAATCCTAAACAACGCCTCAGACTTGCCCACAAATTTCATAGCAACTGCAGTCGCCATGACGTAGCCACCCCATCCTTCTTCTCTTGCTCTCTGCCACCTCCCATCTGAGAATGTTGCGCTTCTAGAAAGCCCCCCAACCTCCAGTCTGAGGCACCTGCTGGGGTCGTGGGGGGAACGGGAAGAAAGGCCTCTTCTCTTGCTCTGTTGTTCTGTTGCCTGAGCCCAGGCCGCCAAGTGCAGTTGTGCACTTTGTGCGCTGCACAAGAGTGTTGGCGTCAGGGGCAGACGGGAGCTGAGCTTCAGCCTGGGATCTGCTCTCTGAGCCAAGTTCTTAGAGTTCTTCACCTTCCAGGGCCTTGAAGAGAGAGGTCCTTCAAAAAGGGCCCAGAGGACATACTTCCTAGAAGTTTTTCCTCCCAGAGGGGCACCTTTCTCTGATTTGCGCCACGGCTCCTAAGATTCCCCATTGACTCTGACTCAAGTGCTCCTGCTTGTGCTCACAGTCTCCCGTGTCCCCCAGAGAGCCTTTGCTGTACTCTAAATTCCGGAGGGCATTTTCTAGGCAGATCTTACTTACGGAACCTTGAGCAACACAGGGTCTTCTGGAGCTGTTGTTAGAGGATGCTCTTCCGAGGCTCATCACCTCAGGATCTGCCTGTCACCCCCTACCCGAAGAAGACAAGACAGGCCCTGGGGACCTCAGGCCTCTCCACTCCAGACTACGATGCCTTCTCCTACCTCATATGTCATGGTGGTTGGGGGCTGCGTTTGGGCAGTCTGGGGCTTCCTTCCCTCCTTCTCACCACTGATTGCGGGGGGTGAGCAGTCGGAATAAGATGAAAGGCAGTGGACATGGGAAAGCAACTTGCCCCTGTGTCCAGCCAGCCCCCAGGGCTTCCTCCTCCATCCGACTTCATGGCCCAGGGCCCGCAAGTGTCTGTGGTGACAAGGAGGCCCGGCGCACAGCAGCCCCTGTCATCTGTCAGAACAGACCTGCCAGCAGAGGTTGTGTGTCCACGTTGCCACCGGTCCCCAGAAGAGCGGCGAGAGCCGTCCACGCTGCCAGGCATGACTTGACGAAACCAACCGAGCAGGCAGCTGAGCAGAACTGTTCTGGGCATAGATTTTTCTCTCCATTTAGAGATGTGCTCTAATTTCCCCCCCTTTTCATAGCCAAGGCTGAGATGGGCATTGCCTGCCTACCGTTCTTCACCCCCCGTGGGTAAGTACGTTTAAGGCAGTTTGCAGAAGGGGCTGAGTACTTCATGGCTGAAGGGAGAACAGGAAAGACATTCACATCAGAATAAACATGCTTAAGACTTGGAGAGAAAAAGTGAAGTAGCTGTTTGGCTGGTGTTGATGAATCAGTGGAGACTTATATTGGAGATGACATATCAGAAAACAGAATCATTAAGCTCTTCAGAACCATCTAGTTTATTTGGCATCATAGAGTACACAGAAGGGAGGTACCTGGGATGTCATCAAATGAAATGGCCCTCAGCGTAGGAAATGACCCTATAGTATTCTGACAGGGGGTCCTCCAAGCTTTTCTTGAATATGTGGAGTGACAGGGAGCTCACTGCCTAGCAGACAGCATATTTCATTTGGGTGGAAAGGGCCACTGAGGCCATGAACTCAGCCTCTTTTGCTATTGAATGATCCAGTTCCCTCTGTGGTCTTCCTTTCATGTGTTTTCTCAGGCTCAACTTGCACATTTCTGGTAACAAAAAGTTCACTTCCTCCTAAGCTGGCCCATCCAGCCTGATCACCCCCTCTTTGCTGGGCTCCAGAGACATAAAGGTGGGCAAAGCAGGCCCTGCCTCCTAGTAGCTCCATCTCATGGCAGAGACAGACAGGTCATCAGACAGACATCGTCTCCATGTGACTGGCAGAGCAGAAACATGCACGAGGGCAGGAGTCATGAGGAAGAACCAGTCACTACCTCTCAGGGTCTAGGTGGGCTTCTCAGAGGAGGTGGCCCATGAATTTGGATTTCAGAGGACAAATGAGAATTTGTGAGGGAGCCAGGGCAAGGAATGGCATTCTGGACAGAGGAAATAGCTCGTGCGAGGCCCGGCAGCATGAGCCTTCCTTCATGGTGTCAGGGGGACGGCTAAGCAATGTGGTGTTGCTTGAGGAATGGCATAGGGGGCTGCACCTGCCAAGAATTTAGAGTTTAGCGTGAGGGCTCAGTGGGGCAGCAACGAGTTTAAACCCCAGGACTTAAGCTGGCCTGATACTTAATACTAGGGCTGACCCTGGGGCCTGGCTCAGCAGGCGTGTCTGGGGGTTGTACGCAGAACTCTCCCAAGGACAGGGCGGTTGGTCAGTCCGTCACAGCAGACAGCAGTGGGGTGCTGTGTCGAGGGCCCCCAAGACAGCCCCCAGGTTCAGTGACCCACAGGGATTCGCAGGGCTCAGCGCACAGTCGTACTCACAACTACGACTTACTACAGCGAAGGGACACAAAACAATATCAGCAAAAGCAAAAAGCACACGGGCAAAGTCCAGAGGAGACCAGGTGCAAGCTCCCAAGAGTCCTCTCCCAGTGGAGTGACACAGGACATGCTGAGGTTCCCCAGCAACGAACAGTGACAACACGGGTGAAATGCTGTCTGGGGAAGCGCTTTAGAGACTCAGTGGCCGGGGTTTTCATTGGGGACTGGTCATGGCGCACCCCCTGTGTACTGCACCCCAACATTCCAGACTCCCAGAAGGAGAGCAGGTGGTCAGCAAGAACCACATTGTTTGCACAAACAGTTTGGGCACAGGGAGCCACTCTCATCACTGAGGGAACGATACGGGAACCCTCCTGAATCCAAGTTCCCAGTTGACAGCCAAGGGCCGACCCTGCAATCACGCCTTTCTAAGGACACAGTCTCAGGCCTCCTCAGCTATTCTTTGCTTTAGTTTGTGGCAGCACACTGCAGTTTCCAGATGCCAGGTTAAATTTATATTATTGAATTTTAACTAATGCATCTAATTTATGTGGTTGAGTCATAATGAATTTAGCCCTAACGAAATAGACAAGTGGCCTGAAAATGATCGCTTCCAAGAAAACATAAGTCAAAGCAAGTATCAGTAATGCTAAGCACACTGGAGTGACACACGGCCTCAGAATAAGAGCTCTTTGTCAGCCATGTGGTGAAGAAAAATAATATTTTATCTTTATCCATCCTTTCAAAAATGTCCATGTTCTGTATATGTTCGTATTTTAAATTGTTTTTCTGGTCAGAGAATATGACCAAAACACTTGGAGACCATAGATCTGAACAGTCATGTCAACAAATTAGCTTTAAAGCATGTCGCGATCCCCGAGGAGAGTGTTTCGAGGCTGGTCAGCTACTCCCCAGGTGTGTCCTTGTCCCTTGACAGCTGGCTCCTGAGTATAGATGAATCTGATCAGGGTTAAGGAGACTCTGTTTGAGAAGCAGGCAGCAGTGTGAGTTCCAGGCTCAGCCCCGGAGCTGTGTGGGGTGGTAGAGGGAAATCTCTTCCACATTCTGGGCCTCGGTTTCTCCATCTGTGAAGTGATTTCCTCACTCGACTCTAAAAGATCACCTCGGTTTTTGTTGTTGTTGCTGATTGTTTTTAGTATTATAAACTTTGCCTCTGGACTAATAATACTCGTTGAATGGACAGATGAACAAATGAACGAATGAGCCAACAAACGCATGAATGAATGAATGATACGATCTGTAAGGCACCAGGCAGCTCTGACAGCTGATGAATGTATGATCTGGTCTTTAAACGCACCCCAGTCTGAGTTCTCAGTAACTGGCTCCTTCCCCTCCCTTTTCTGTTTACTTCGCTTATATCTTTTTGTTAGAACATGAGTAATAATGTGGCCACCCTGTGCCCTTTCTAAAGCACTGTGCTTCATTCTTGCCCATCTGCTTTCCCCTTGTTCTTGAAATTACGGGAAAGAAAACAGAAGGCTAATCCCCACCTGTGCCATCGTCAGCGCTCACACCTCACAGCAGGTGCACAAGGGCCACGAGACTGTTGTCCTCTCTTGACTCCGGGGGTCGGCCTTGCAATCTAGCAGCCAGTTCCTATTTTTACAAATTAAATGGAAAGGGGAAAATGTTCTGTCTCTGAAAAGCTGGAGAGCCAAGGGGAGGGAAAGGCAGGGACAGAATGAATCCATGAAGGGAATGGGCGGGGAGTATTTCTGGAAACTTCCTACACGTGCTGATGGCAGCCCTGGGCTAGAAGGGGCCTGCTGGGGCCGGGCACGGCTGCCCTGCCCCAGTGCTCTGCACACAGAGGGCCGGGCCTGTCTCTCTCTTTCTCCTGCCACATCCACCTTCCTGCTTGTGCTCAGCTGAAGCAGGTTGAGACCTGTCAGAGGAAACTTAGCTGAACAGAACTGACGGAGAGCAGATGAAAGACCAAAGTGTAGAATCGCAGCTCACCAGCACGTGACTTTTTTGTCCCAGGGAGCTGGGAGGGCCCCAGAACTCAGTGGCACACAGCTCAGGGTTGGGCCGTGGTGTGGGGTCCAACCTGGAGGTGTGTGCATCTCCTGGGGATCGGAGAGTGCCCAGGCCAGCAGGGTGGGGTCTGGGATTGATGGCTGCGCAGGTGGGGAACGGGCATCATGGAGGCCCCAAGACCTAACAGGGTGGCCAAGGCTGGCCCAGCCTTTGGGGATCCAGGCTGTAGGCTCCTGTCAGGGCTGGCTATACCCATGAGCCACCAGCCCGGGGCTAGGGACCAGGGCACACCTTGAACCAGACAGGGCTTTCTTCCTGAGTGGGGGCCCAAGGTCCGAGTGTGACCTCTGCAGCCAGGTTGGCCTCCCAAGGTCACACTGGGCAGTAACAGCCCAGTGACCTGACCATGGCGGGAGAGAGCTGGGTGGCAGGGGAAAGGGGAAGGCCAGAGGGCTGGTCCGCCACCTGCTTAGTGAGCCCTCCGCAGTCCGGGGGCCCCGTGTGCCTCACTCCAACTGGCTGTCTCGGGGCTGTAGGACTACGGAAGGCAGGATTTGACTCATACTCCCCTGTGCCCAGTGCCCTGGGCCTGGCAAGGGGCTGACAGAACAAACGTCTGTTGAACGGGAATTAGATTGAAGAATGCCAGTGACACTCAGCGACACATAGAGAAGAGTGTGTGTCTCCATCATCCAGATTCCCCTGCTGGGGCGGGGCACCTTGACGCGGTCCATCCACCTACGGGAGGTTGACGCCTCTGTTTTCTCGTGGCCTGTAGGTCAGGACCTGGATTCTCACCGTGGGCTACACGACCGCCTTTGGGGCAATGTTTGCAAAGACGTGGAGGGTCCACGCCATCTTCAAGAATGTGAAAATGAAGAAAAAGGTACTCACTCTCTTTCTGTTTCAGGGGGGTGGTGATGTTCACTCAGCATTTATCTGGCAAATATGTGCCAGACACTGAGCTATTTGCTGGGCGTTCAGTGAAACACAATCCCCACCCCCGCTGGGGAAATCAGTTAACAAAGCGTTTATGCACACGGTGTCGGGGCTAGTTGGGGACATACTGGAGGTGCTGGGGTATGAAGCACCCAGGGAAGGCTTCACGGAGGAAGTGCCACCCATGCAAGGACTGGAGTGGGAGGGGAAGTTAGGCAGGCAGGGCTGGGACGCTGCCAACCTTGTGGAAGCCTGAGGATAGGAACAGGGTGGTCACAGGCTGACAGCAGCTGGGTGTGGCCACAGCACAGGGTTCACGGGGACAGGTGCAAGAAGAGGCTGAAAGGGAAGGCAGGAGCCACATGAAGGAATCTGACCTTCAACTTGTGGGCAAGGGGGAGCCCTCAAAAGAGGGGAGTGAAATGGGACCAGGAGCTAATTTACTGATTCCGTTTTCAAAGAGGCCCTTAGAGGACAGGAGCTCCACCTTCACGGGGAGGAAGGCACCTGCCACCTGCGTGGTGGCTGTAGCCGCCATGTTGACTGCGCTGACTCGGGACGCGGACGTGAAGGAACGTTGTCCACCACTGTTCCTCTCGACTCTGCAATAGTGTCAGTTCTTCCCTTGCTCCGGGATAAAATTCAGGGCCAGGATTGTGACTTTGAAAATGCTCTGGTCAGTAACTGACATGTGCAGTCCATAATAACATTCAAGACTTCAAACTGCACTCAGTGGCACAATTTCTTCCTCCCCAGCCCAGGCCTGGCGCAGGCCAGCCACCCACCTTGGGAAAGGGGTGCAGGCTGGCGACCTCTCTCCTTGGCCAGGCTGAGTTTCTTCCCCATCATCCTGTTCACCAGGGTGTCGACCCCACCAGACTTGGACTTGTCAGGAAAGACCTTTCTTGCTGGGGGCTGGCATTGGGCTTGCTGGGCCTTCGAGGATTTAAATGGGCCCTTTAGACTCTCATGGGGTGCTTCTGTGGGTCCCCCATTACTGGGAGTTTCTTTCCCGCGGTGCCCTTGACACGGTGAAATATTCCCCCAATTGGCCATTTGTGGCTTCTTCCTCCACCCCTGAGCATCCCTTGGTTCCCCACCCCTGGGGTCACCCCCCCTCCAGATCGTGGAGACTCTTAGACAGGGCTGTGCCAGCTCTTCTTTGCCCACGGCCCACATCTGGGACACAGGAAGCGCTCTTGCATCCTTTGTGCCTATGGACTCGAGGACTGAAGGTTTGTCCCATGGTAGCAGCGCCTCTCTTTTGTTCCATCCTTGGAGCAGCTGGCCAGTCTGTTGGCCCCCTTTAGGTTTCCCAGGCAGGAGTCAAACATCAGTCCACAGGGACCCCTATCAAGCCATCCAGTGGTCTCCTTAACACTGGAGACCAAGCCCCTCCCTTGGTTTGAGACCAAGGGGGAAGCATTCGCCCCACCCCCACCTCCCACCCATTCTTCTCACCTGGGGGAGGGATCTCATAGCACGTGACACCTCTTTCCAAAACTCCTCAATTCAGCCCACCCAGCCCCGATACACTTTTTAGAGCCCAGATGTGGGCACAGCCTGTTTACAGACACCCCTTCTGCAGATTCTGCACTGTGGGCTCATCCCTCTTTGGAACGTGGAGGCTGTTCCGCTTCCTCACTGGAACTTTCGTTTTGCCGCCTGGTTACCTGACGCTTGAGGCAGGCAGCAAGCCTGTCCGAGGCAGCGGGGCCGGCAGGCGAAACAGAAGCCTGGGGTTCTAGTCCCTGCTTGGCCACTGTGACCTTAGACACAGCTCTTTTCTGGGACTCTGTTTCCTCATCTTTCCTTATAGAATGGGGACATAGTGACATGGTATTGTCTCCCAAGTTGTGATCCTGTGGGCTGGGCTCCTGCCTGGGGCCCTGGTGGCACCTCTCGCCCCTCCCCTCCCCCATCCCCTCGCTGCCAGGGCTGCGTCAGGAGCTGCACCCTCTGCGCTCTCAGGTCAGGAGGGGTGTGTCCTGCATTCTCTGCTCCCTGCCCCACACCCGAAGCACGTCAAAACTGCATGCTGCATTTAGAGGGAGGAAAGAGCAGGGCTCTGCCACCCCTCCCTGTGCTCGCCTGGGGGCCCTCTCCTCCCTGGTCGGCACAGCATTGCTGACACCGCCTTGCCGTGAGGCCACCCGGTTCTCAGCCCTGGCTGCACATTACAGTCCTGTGGGAGCCTTTGAAAACTACAAAAAGTAGCCCAGCTCAGACCAGTTGAAACCAAATCTCTGGGACCCAGCGCTGAGCATCCGGAGCTTGTGGACATTCCCAGGTGATGTTACTATACAGCCAGAGTTGAAGGCCTCTGCTCTAGCAAGATCAGGGCCCGACCAGCAGCAGCAGCAGCAGCCTGGGATCTGCTAGAAATGCAAGTGCTCGGGCCCCACCCTGGCCCTAATGAGCCAGAATCCTGGGGTGCTGGAGCGAGCCAAGGTTGAGAGGCACTGGTCAAGGTGACTTCTGGGGCCCCCTGCTCTGAGGCTCTGGTTGAAAAGATGCTCTGCCCTTTATGACAACCGCATCCTGGTCTGGAGGAATCTCAGCGTCGATTCCTTCGTGTTAACATGTGATTCATCCACATTGTCGTCTGTAACAAGGGGCCAGCCTTTATGTTCTGCTACTCACGTGACTGCTGAGCAAGAACACTCCGACTGTCTGGCAACAATCGACACTTGTCAGGGGAAACTTCAGGAGTCTGTGGGGTGTGATGCTGTCTCCAGAGACAGAGTTCTGCTCACTTCCCGCCGCACTGCCTGGGCTGAGGGGGGAGCCTGCTCCACCCCTGAGGGTCTGTGCAAACACTGAGCTCTCAGGCTTGCAGTGGGCCCAGGGATCCGGGGAAGGGGCTTGGCTGAGAAACAAGCCCCACCCTCCTTTTTTTTACCTTTTCTTTTTCTTTTTTCTTTCTTTTTTTTTTTTTCAGAGACAAGGTCTTGCTCTATTGCCAAAGCTAAAATACAGTGTCATGACCGTAGCTCACTGTAACCTCCAACTCCTGGGCTCAAACTATCCTCCTCCCTCAGCCTCCCAGGTAGCTGTAACTACAGACGCGTGCCACCACACCTGGCTAATTTTTCTTAATTTTTGTAGAGATGGGGTCTCATTCTGTTGCTCAGGCTGGTCTTGAACTCCTGGCCTTAAGTGATCCTCCTGCCTCAGCTTCCCAAAGTGCTGGGATTATAGGCATGAGCCACCGTGCCCAGCCCTTCTTTTACCTTTTTTTTAAAACCTTTTTTCCTAATTTGTTTTTTAACATTTTTTACATTTGTTTATTTTTACTTTCTAAAAGTTTTTTTTAGCTTTTTTAAACTTTTTTCCTACTTTTCTTTTAAGGCTGGGGGTGTCAGTGAGGGATAAAACAGGGTATGCAGTTAGAGGACTAGAAGGTAGAGCAGGGGGCATCAGGGGATGGCAGTGACATCATCAGGGGTCTAGACCAGAGGAAGACGACTGGGTTGGCGAGGAGGGCGTTCGGGTCAGAGGGGGGATGACATCAAGGACAGTGAGGGTAACACAGGGACAGGAAGGGGGATGAGAGCAAGAAGGCGAGAAGGTTCGTGGGGGGATCGCTGTCACCTCCATTCAATTAATGTCACTGAGCAGTCCATGTAAAAATGGTTAAAATAATAAAACAAAACAATAATAAAAACAACCTTGGTTATATAAAACGCTGGAATCATGAAGAAGAGCCCAGTTTTTTTTTTGTTGTTTTTTTTTTTTTTTTTGAGACAGAGTCTCACTCTGTTGCCCAGGCTAGAGTGCCGTGGCGTCAGCCTAGCTCACAGCAACCTCAAACTCCTGGGCTCAAGCGATCCTCCTGCCTCAGCCTCCCGAGTAGCTGGGACTACAGGCA